>CAKNYM010030180.1:9493-36456 GCA_932195095.1 Andricus curvator | reverse complement strand
AAAAAAAGATGTCACACGGAGCAAAATTTCTGAATTAAAAAATTTATTTCTAAGACGCGTTCAAATAAAATATCCACTTTTCTTTTCGGGCCTAAAAGCTGTTGTTTACTTCAAGTTAATTTTTCGAAAAAAATCGAGAAAAAAACTTGAACAAAAAAAAAAGAAAAAAATTTGGACAAAAATAATAAATAATTTTTTCTGGATTTTTTCTTGGCAAAATTTTTTTGGGAAATAACAAAAATTAATTTTGGTCAAGAAAGAATTTACAGTGTGATATTTTTTTTTCAACTAAAAAATTTTGCTCTGTGAAAATCCATCATAAAAGATGGGTTTGAATGTTTATATATAGATGTTCCAACCACAAAATTTGGTATTAAAAAAAGTAATTAGAAATTTCATAAATTTATAATAATGTATATAATTATACATTTGTAGCGAAAAAAAACTGGAGGAGTGATGAAATATAATTTTTTTTAAATTTAAATTAATCAAACTATAGGTACACTAAAAGAAATTAAAACATGTAATATTTTTATTGATAAATTGCAGACAATAAAATCAATTATCATGTTTAAAATTAAGCGCGCCTTTTGAAACAGGCTCCTCCACGTTCCGTCTGTCTATCGGTTCCGGCGAGCCATTTTGGAATTCCGAATCAGCGCAATTCGGCGTCCATGACTCCATATATGTAGTTCATATAGTTGTTTACGTGGAGTCGTATCACATAAATTTCCTAAGATTTTGAAAAAAATTTCAAGTGCGGTTTCGAGCAGTGTTCGTTTTTTGTACAATCGTTCACACAGGCTGGTCCTTCACATCCATATAGAACAAATAAAATAGTTCTTCAAACGGAAAGATCCGCAAGATGGTAGGGTAAGGAGGGGCAGCGCCGACCAGTTAACGGTCAATGATTTTTTTTAAGTTAATAAGATGTGGCATTGATCCATTCTTTTTTCATTTCGAGTCCTACATTATTGTACATCATATTTCTATAAGTAACAATTACACGAATAAAACAATGATTTAATAATTGAATTATTTCTGACAAGCAGTATTTCGTCGGCTTTGCCCCACACCGGAGGGCAAAGCCGACCGCAGCTTTTTATGAAAATCAAAACATCTGAAGATGGGAAAACATGATGTTTCGCGTCTGTGGTATTTTATGTATTGGAAAAATTACCTTTAAACATATTCAGCAAAAAGAATAAGTTATTTTTGATAAAAATAGTGATAGCTGTGATATAACCTCTTATTCGTTGACATTCTGCGAGAGACGGACTACGCGCAAAGGTTTCTACCGTACCAATACAAAACACCCGCTCTACCGACCGGATTGAAAATAATATTATATAATAGTTTCTTGCATGTAGCCCAGAAGATAAGTAGCTGTTCTACATTACCGATGACTTATCGACAAAACTTATGCTACGTTTATAACCTAAGCACGTGTAAACTATTATTTTCGTCGGGCTTGCCCCACTGGTGAGGCCTCCATTATTTACGATAATAAATATACTTTGGACTTGAATTACGTTCAATTATTGTAATAACGTAATGTGATATTGTTTTATCTGTCAGAATATCAAATTTTCCTACTCTAAGTATTGCCATTAATGTTGAAAACTTTACATTTCTGCCAGAGAATCTTCCATTCTTTTATTTAATGCAAAGTAGAATTAAAATTGTTAAATAATAGCGATGTTATAAGCAAAGTTGCCTTTGCCCCACCGGTCGGCGCTGCCCCTCCTTACCCTACTTGCAAAAACGTGGTTAAGGAAGGTCACCTAAGATCTAGCATCACGATCATTGACACAAACAGAGCAACGCCACAGTCAAATCGAAAAGGGAGCTTTGAGTTTAGTTTATGCATCTGAAAAATTTAAAGACTACATTACAGTTTTAAACATAATCCTAAATACTGACCATAAACCACTGATCCAAATATTGCAAACGAAACCGAGAGACGATCTTACGCCTGGATTACAGATAATAAGAATATGCTTGATGCGATTTAGTTATAAGGTTGTTTATATACCCGGAAGATAACTCATATTAGCAGACTCTCTTTCTAGAAACCCCAAACCGGGATGCAATATGTCAGACGATTTGGAAAAAGAAACTCGCGAATATGTACGTTTCATAATAAACTTTGTGCCGGCTACCGAGAGTTTGTTGGGAAAAATCAGGATCAGGATTTCTTCTTTACAATGCACGACTGGTATTCCCTCCCTTCCTGCAGTTAGACATGATAAACAAAGTGCAGGAGGCACATTTGGGCATCACAAAGTGCCGACAAAGATCCAAGCAATCAGCAAAGTGGATAGGGCTTAGCAAACAGTTTGCACAATGTGGTGACTGATTGTCCACGTTGTGTTGAGATCGTGCAAGCACAATCGTTTACAAAAGAACACATAAAGGAGGGTTGTATGTACGAGCTATCTGTACCACAGGCAATGTCAAAATTTAATAGGCGTTCAGATTCAATCGCTGCATACCTCTTCCATAACTCTTACGTCGAAGATGCAGCCAACGAAGTGTCCGATTGGTCTGATGAAGAAGGATACAAAACACAAATGAATATTCTTATGAACTACCTGGGTGCCCTAGATCCTGCACTAGGTCGTTCAAGACGTCATCTGCAAGAAGTTAAAAAAAATTTTAATTGTGTCAACAGCCAAAATAACTACCAATGGTGAGTCGACGATCCGGATGCACCGAATCACGCATCAGGTAGTTTAGCACGTATTCTACGAGAACTCTTTTAAAATTTAAATTGTTCCAAAACTGGGTCATTCAAGCACGTATTCTACGAGTGGGGCAAGATAATATTTTAATATTATTAATTTTAAGGAAAATATTTTAATTTAAAGTGGGCTGAGAATGGGTCAAGATTGCGAAAGCTTCGCAATCTTGCGACCCAACGAGAACATTATAATTTACATTGGGGTAACAATGGGTCAAAATTACGAAGGCTTTGCTGTCTTGGTTCCCAACGAGAACATTCTAATTTAGAGTGGGGTAAGAGTGGGTCCAGATTTCGAAGGCTATGCGGTCTTGGGACCCAACGAGAACATTCTAATTTAGAGTGTTGTATATTTTAATAGTTGAAAAATGACATGTATATATATAGCTTGCGATTATTTATTTTCAAGTTTTGAGATATATATTGTAATTTATGATAGCCAAAAATATTCCCTTGAATGATGAGAATCATTAAAATGATGCTGCAATGTACCTTTAAATGACGCTTGTAATGATGAGAATATGGTAGCAGTAGTAGCAGTAATGGTAACATTACAGTGACGATAATAACACAAATTCGATCAGCGACAATGATCACAATATTCGAGATAGCGATAAAGACAAATATTTTATCAGCGACGCTCATCACATTTTTTTTATTTATTTCAAAATCTGAAGTACTCAAAATTATTCAGTTTCGAACGACCAATTCTCGAGAATTTTCACATTCGGAACTTCCCATGTGCGAATGATCTGTCGGCCCAATTTCGGGCCAATTTTGTCAAAGATCGGACGAGTTACAGAACTGATGCCTATATCGACGGCTCCACTGCAGAGAGTTCCAAGTTCTTTTCATTCCGGATACAGCTCTAAAATACATTGATTCCTTATCTTTTTGGAGCTGTATACGGAGCGAAAAGAACTTCGAGCCCTCTGCGGTGTAGGCGTCGATATAGACTGACTCTATTTTCCAAGGCTCTATATTGGCTTCCAAGATTTGGTCTGGTACAGTCTTCTTTGGCCCAGGGTTGGCACAGTAGTCGGTCAAAACTTGTTCGCGAATGTTTGACCAATGTGAATACACTTTAATCTTATTCTGCTTTAACCGTGTTTACTGGCTACGCAACATATGCCATTGAGGTTTCATTAGTGTTATTAAATGTTACTAAAAAGCATACTGTTTTTAAACGGTTTACGTCGGCGATTGTAATTTCATCCCGTATAAGTTGAATCCTGTGTAAAAAGGGTACACCCATCCGTGGGATATTTGTTGTCGGAAAAGCAATCTCGGCATGAAAACATTTTTATAACAAAGCACAGTGGGCCAGAATCCGAAATTCCTGGACAAAACCCAGAATGTCGACATTTTTCTCTTAAATTTCATACTCACGGGTTTTTAGGGTAGCTAATTACGAAAATGAACCTTAAAATTTTCAACAAACAATATTCAGAATGGTGGATTCAAAATGGCTGACTTTTTAAATGAAAAAGTTGGTGTTTTTGCTGAAATTATTGTCGGTGATGTTTTTCAGGTCGCTGGTAGCGAAAATGAAGTCAAAAAATCAAAAGTTGAGACGGCGGGTTTAAAATGGCGGACTTTTTCATTAAAAAATGAGTGTTTTTCACCAAAATCAGTAATAAAGGGGTTTTTGATGTCGCTTATCACGAAAATACACCCTATAGATGCTACGAGAAGTGGATAATAGAATAGGTTTCTATAGATTTGTTACATGGGCTACCTAGGCCCAAACGCAGGCCTGCGTTCGGGCCTAGTGAACGCGAGCGACTTCACTTGATGTCTACTTGCAAAAAAGGGGGGAAAGAGTGGAAGCTTCGATCACACGATTTGATTCCTCATACCTTTTCGCACATAAAATAATTGAAGGCTGGGCCGGACTTAATCCTTCAATGTTTTTATGTATCGCATGTACAAAAACAAGAATTCGAAGCAATCACATTCACGGAGCATTCACGTTAACTTAAAACATTGAATAGTTGCTTTTAAGTATATGTCAATTTTGTACTTATCTCCAGGATCACCCTCCATTTCGCAGATTTATTTCCCAGCACTCATTAACCGATATATATTCGTATTCACTTCAGGCGCACGAAAGTCGATATACGTTCGAGCCGCGCGCGTCCCTCGGCAAAGCCAACTTTGAGCGTACACCGGCCGTGGAATATTCGAACAAACCATCTGCTATGCCGCATTTGAGCGCACTAACACTATATATACAAAATTTCGTAGTAGTTTGCCTCGAATGGTAACTTTCGATTTTGGTGGTTTTTTCCAGGAATTTTGGATTCTGGCCTACTGTGTAGCGTAGTATTTCGCTGGACATTAAGTTTCTCTTTTTTGTACAAGTGTAGATTTCTGACTAAAATATCCCTTGATTCCTAAATAATTTTCTGAAGAAAATATCTTGTTGGTATTCTACTTCTTCGTTTGCTAAAGCTTGCCGAATGTCATCTGAAACTGGCAAACGTGTTAGATTTCCAGCTATATCTAATGAGGTCCAATAAGACGTAACTTTCTTTGCTTCATACGAGAGTGAAGTTTCTTGCAGTAAGCATATGCGTTTGTATGTTCCTCTAGTAGTTCTTTGTTCAATGTGAACGTGCAAGAGTGAATGCAGATTAAAGGACATGTGTCGAAGGCCGTAAAAGTCTTGAAATCTTGATACATATTCATGAAGATGAATTCCTGAAACTAATAATTTTTATTGCTCATAATATTCCGAAAGTAAAATGTTCTGCAAAATTGGGAGTGACCAGTAGAAAAAAAGTTCTTCAATTCTGAAGCTTTCCAAAATTTGAAATGCTCTGCAATGGATCTTGGGTTTCTTTGTAGGAGAATTCAGGTGGAAGAAGTTCTTAAATTCTTCTGTCGATTATTTCAATTAAATGCGATACAAAAAAACGTTCATTGGTCTGGATTGGGTCGAACCGTAACTTCAAAAGTGCCTTTAATAAACCCACGAATACACTGTGCATTATGTCTAACGCAGAGAATCTAATCCAACAGTAAACCAGTCTAGATATAATGGTCGAAGCCTTTACAAAACAAATAATAATAATATATATGGGACGTTCTTTCTCAACCGTAACACCGCTCTCTCAAAAATTCCTGTTGATGGATATAAATGATCATGGGCTTAAAATGTTCCTTTTTTGACCCGCCTTCCGGGCCCGTGTGGCCTTTTAAAAAATTTCAATATGGTGGCACAAAATGGCGGCCGAAAACGAGATAAAAATCGGGTTTTCGGATCAAAAAGCTTTGATAAAAGAAATATTGACGACCAATTCGATTGGTTTTGGGCTTAAATTGTTGGTAATTGACAGCCCCAAAAATTTGGTAAGGTAAGTTGGCGAAATTCAACCTGTCCGATCCAAGATGGCGGACAACAATCCTATATGGCGGACAGCATTTTTTAAAATCAACCGATTTCAGCTAAATTTGGTTTACGAAGGTTCTTGGGGTCGCTGGTCACGAATCTCAAGTAGGATTTGCAAAATTCAACATGGAGAATTCAGAATAGTGGACGAGATTTTTGAAAATCAACCGATTGTCGCTTGTAGTAAGTTGTTGCTTGTGGAAAGTTGACAAAAGCTCTCTGCGTTTTACAGGGTTGAGACTGTCTTCATGTAATAAACCCCGCATTACTTTTTTTTCGTTTTTTTTCAATTTTTTATTTTTTATTTTTTTAAACGTTTTTTTTTACTTTTTTTTTAATTCTTCTTTTCTTCGCTTTTTTCATAAATTATCTTTTGACTTATTTTAATATGATTTTACTTCATTTAGGAGAATTCAGTTGTTGATAGAATTTCGGATGCATCAGAGTATCTAAATGTAGTAAGAGTTTTGTTGGAGGAGACCTTAAAAGCATGAGATTTGGAAATGTTTGTTACTAGTGGTTGCACTGGAAAATCTTTTCGACAATTTCCTAGATGTTCTATCAAAGTCCTGTTTAGTGTAGGAAAAGCCTTGCCCTTTTTTGAACGAGGAGTTGCTAAAACACCACATTGATGTCTTAAATCTCTTGCCTTCTTAGCAATCCTTAGAGAAACATTAAACTCTTCAGCAATATCTCGTAATGACCTACAGTCAGGCAATATTCTCAGAATGGATACTCTTAATAGATCGTTTTCTGGAAGGGAAAAACAATTTTTTCAGTCCATCCATCAACTGTTCCAATTTAGCTTCTCTTGATAAACAGATTTTATTTTTTGGCTGAGGTCCTTCATCTTCTTGAGGCTCCAAGGTTCCTTCATCTATCGAAACATTCGGTGAACTTGCGGAATCCATATAGCCATCCAGTTTACAATTTGTACAAATTAAAGATTTTTCAGGAATATTAGGATACTTAGATAAGAATGAAGATGAAACCCGGCGCAGCTCTTTTTTGATTTGGTGCATACGCGACAAACAAATGACGATTGCTGCGATAATTTTATATAATTTTTTATATTATAACTGATTTAAAACTTAAATTTTATGTACAATAATTAGGTGACAGCAATGCCGCAGTCTGCAGGAAAAGTTCGTTTAGATAGAGGTTTTAATCACTTCAATAAAAAAGGACATGAAGGAAAAGAGCAGCGCCGGGTTTCAGCTTTATTCTTATCTAAGTATCCTGATATTCCTGAAAAATCTTCAATTTGGACAAATTGTAGACTGGATGGCTATATGGATTCCGCAAGTTCATCGAATTTTTCGATAGATGAAGGAACCTCGGGGCCTCAAGAAGATGAAGGACCTCAACCAAAAAAGAAAATCTGTTTATCAAGAGAAGCTAAATTGGAACAGTTGATGGATGGACTGAAAAAAAAGTTTTTTTCCCTTCCAGAAAACGATCCATTAAGAGTATCCATTCTGACAATATTGCCTGACTGTAGGTCATTACGACACATTGCTGAAGAGTTTAATGTTTCTCTAAGGATTTCTAAGAAGACAAGAGATTTAAGACATCAATGTGGTGTTTTAGCAACTCCTGATCCAGAAAAGGGCAAGCCTTTTCCTACACTAAACAGGACTATGACAGAACATCTAGGAAATTGTCGAAAAGGTTTTCCAGTGCACCACCAGTAACAAACATTTCCGAAGCTCATGCTTTTAAGGTCTCCTCCAACAAAACTCTTACTACATTTAGATACTCTGATGCATACGAAATTCTATCAACAACTGAATTCTCCTAAATGAAGTAAAAATATATCAAAATAAATCTAAAGATTATTTATGAAAAAAGTGAAGAAAAGAAAAATTAAACAAGAAGTAAAAAAAACATTTAAAAAGATAAAAAAAAATTTTAAAAAAAACGAAAAAAAAGTAATGCGGGCTTTATTACACGAAGACAGTCTCAACCCTGTAAAACGCAGAGAGCTTTTGACAACTTTCCACAAGCAACAACTTACTACAAGCGACAATCAGTTGATTTTCAAAAATCTCGTCTGCCATTTTGAATTCCCCATGTTGAATTTTGCGAATACTACTTCAGATTCGTGACCAGCGACCCCAAGAACCTTCGTAAACCAAATTTGGCTGAAATCGGTTGATTTGGAAAAAAATTGTCCGCCTTTTTTGGTCCGCCATGTTGAATTTTGCAAACCTGACTTCAGATTCGTGATCAGCGACCCCAAAAACCTTCGTAAACCAAATTTGGCTGAAATCGGTTGTTTTGAAAAAATTTTGTCCGCCATATTGGATTCTTATCATTATTTTCGGTCCGCCATATTGAATTTTGCAAATATGAGTTCATATTTGTGATCAGCGACCCCAAAAACCTTCGTAAACCAAATTTGGCTGAAATCGGTTGATTTTAAAAAATTCTGTCCGCCATATAGGATTGTTGTCCGCCATCTTGGATCGGACACGTTGAATTTTGCCAACTTACCCTACCAACTTTTTAGGGCCGTCAATTACCAACAATTTAAGCCCAAAAGCAATCGAATTGGTCGTCAATATTTCTTTTTTCAAAGCTTTTTGATCCGAACGCTCGATTTTTATCTCGTTTTCGGCCGCCATTTTGTGCCACCATATTGAAATTTTCGAAAAGGCCACACGGGCCGGCAAGGCGGGTCAAAAAAGGAACATTTTAAGCCCAAGATCATTTATATCCATCAACAGGAATTTTGGAGAGAGTGGTGTTACGGTTCAGAAAGAACGTCCCATATATATATATATATATATATATATATATATATTATATAATATATATCATAATATATTATTATTACAATTATAGGATTTTCAGCATCAGGTACCTCCAAAGGAACACCATTCAATAATACTTGTTGGACTTTCCTATAAATAGGTGACAGGAATACGTTTTGTACTGGCTTATGTTCGCCAAATAATCAATCAATTATTAGATTTTCTTTTTTGAACATTTCACTGCAGGGAAGTTCGTTCATAACACGGTAAACTGGCCAAACCAAAAATTTTGAAAATTTGTGGACTGGTACCCCGTCCGTGTACCAATGAAATGATATATTCTTAGAGTCAGATAAAATTTGACCTTCGCGAGACAGCTCGTGATACCGTCGTATATGTCTTCGTAATTTTGATCTAACTGCTTAATTCTGGTATGTCGGTGTTGCAATTCTTGCCGCAAGCCATGGCGTTTAAAGAAAGCTTGAAGCTGCGAAATAATTGAAAGTATCAATATATTTTCGTTTTTTTAATTCCAAACAAGAATGGCATTCATCATCTTCACTTTCCAAATTTCCAAAGCATGCCTTGCACTAAAAATGTGTAGTAAGAGGAGCTTGATAGTCTTCGAAATATTTTTTAAAGAAGTAAAGAGATTATACGCAATGATTTGGTTTAGGACAGTGCATAGCGATTAATGTTAATACTGCCGCCAACATTACACCCGTTACTTTAAATCGCATTATCAAAGCAAGAATCGAAAGTAAGCTAACAGATACAGTTATCGGTGCCCCTGCAAACAGAGGAAGATTATCCTCATTTTGGATATCATTCGAAACATTCACTTCTGTCGTTCATAGAATCGGCTTCAGCTGAGGTAGCAGAAGCGGCATCTATTATATTATTTTCGTCGCCAGAAAATAAGCCAACGTTGTCTTCGCCATCATAAAACTCTGTGTTTTATATAAATTGTTTTTTATAATTTGAACTTTCTCGTATAATGAGTCGTGGAATTTCGGGACTTTTTTAGAGGCTTGGTTTTTAACATAAAATTTACCGTTAAAAGAAATCCCGTTAGTACAGTACCAGACACGGATATGAGACAACCTATTTTTCGATGATTGATTAAATTCTCTTAACTTGAACTATTTTATTTATTTGCTTGCTCCTAAATATATTGAGTTTCATCAAAATTCTGTATAAATCATAGCAACTGATCAGTAAAGTTCGAAAAATTCGAAGACATCGCATTTATAGGAAGATAGTATTAGAAATAAAATAAATGTATATTTTAAAGGGATTTTATAGAAACGTTGTGATTACTTATATCATATATTTTACGAAAATGTTTCTTCTTTGATTTTTTTTTACATTTGTTATAGACCGAATCTATTTCAAATCATGCAGGCAGTGTAACGTCAAATCACAGAACCACTCGCCTCTTGAATATGTTGTTTTTCGAAGGAAATAAGACGACGCATATTTGGTGGTTTTGAGAAAAAAAATCATTTTCACGAAGTATTTAACCTTTTTTTCCTACTTCTCGCAAGGTTAATTGTTCTATTTCGGTATTCTATATTCGGTATTACGGTATTCCTAAAAATATTCAAAGTCGATTTTCTCCGAAGACCCATTTTTTTGCTAAACATTTTTTGCTGAATTTGTACTTAACTGAAGCAGAAATCTTGTAAGTTTCATGATGAATAAACTATTTTTCTGGTTAACAGATTTTTTTTGCAAGTTGAATATTCGCATTTTTCTCATAAATTACGACAGATTCGACAAAATGCTGACAAACAAGTTTGCTCATTTTAAAAAGTTCTACAAAAAATACTTCCTACTGTTTTATATATTGTGTCGTTTGCGAGACAAATTAAAAAAAAACAACACCGGAGGACTGTTTGGCGCCACGCTTATTGATCATGCCCAAATCTGTGCCTTTTTGAAACTTTGTAGCTTAGGACCACCTGATCGATACTATACATGTCTGAAGGGCGAGAGAAGGATACTTTTTCGTTGATGCTGTGCCCAATTTCGCTTTTCTTGCATACTAAAGGAGACATACCGGCACTCGAGAACTGTTTCAAGTCACGCTCAGGGATCACGCCCAACTCTGTGCCTCTTTGAAACTTTGTAGCTTAGGACCACCTGATCGATCCTATATATATCTGAAGGTCGAGAGAAGAGTATTTCTTCGTTGGTGTTGTGTCCAAAGTCGCATTTCATGGATTTTAACAGAGATATACCGACACTGGAGGATTGTTTGACGTCACGCTCAGATATCATGCCTAACTGTGTGCCTCATTAATAGTTTGTAGTTTAGGACCCCCTGATCGATAATATTTGTGTCTGAAGATCCAGAGAAAGATACTGTTTCGATGGTGCTGCGCCCAAAGTCGCTTTTCATGCATACTATAGGAGATCTACCGACACTCGAGGACTGTTTGGCGCCACGCTCAGGGATCACGCCCAACTCTGTGCCTCTTTGATATTTTGTAATTTAAGACCTCCTGATCGATAATGTAGGTATCTAAAGGTCAATAGAAGGATAATTTATTGTTGGTGCTGCGCCCAAAGTCGCTTTTCGTTCATGCTAAAGGAGACATACCGACACTCGAGGACTGTTTGGCGCCACGTTCAGGGATAATGCCCAACTCTGTGCCTTTTTGACATTTTGTAGTTTAGGACGCCACGATCAAAATGGTTCATGACAAAAAGTTGTAAAAGTAACAAATTACTATCTATCTTGCGTCAAATATTGTCTCGCCTCACGCAGAGCGGGCATTCTGCGATGATCACGCTCACTGCAGTTATTCTGGATTATGAATTCGTTGTTGTGGTTTGTTGGCAGCTTCAAGTATCGTGTGATTCAGTTTAATGGAGGGATAGCGTATAGTATGTTCATGTCGTGCATATCCCATGGACCACAATACGCTTGTCACGTGTGTACAAACTCCCAGACTTCGTCATCACAGTCTCATCCTCATCCTCATCTGTCGGTACGCACGCAATTTAAAGTTGGTACCGAGTTGCGTTTCTGAATCGTCAATAAACTCGAACTTTGGTCAGTACCGGCTCTGGTATGATGTTGCGATATTGCTACTTCATAGCTTTCAACTGAAGCTCTTCTCCGACTTCCCTCTAAAGGAAGGCTAATGTCAGACGAGAAAAGTTATGCATATGTTAAGCATTCAGCTGAATTCATCGTTGACCACCTCTAATCTGCAGATTTTCCACTTCTACTATTTCCACGAAATTCCTAGATGCACTGATAAAGCTGTAACATCTCGATAGCCTCTATCGACAACGAAAATCGACTCATCTAGGATCCACTCTCATTCTGTCAATGTTCCTTTGAAATTCGTTGTTAAGCATCGCAGCATCGTTGTTTCGAGAGACTGAGAAGTATGGTCCATGAATGTCCAATATGTAGCCATCTGCTGCTGCAATTAACGCAGTTTTCACTATATGACGGCACTTGTGAATTCAGTAGGACTGTCGCAGACTGCGGAAGTTGCTACTCATATGGATGTAACTGTAAGTTCCGTCGATATATGCAATTATTCTACGGACATGAAGCTCTGGCTTGTATAATTCGTTAGCGAATTCGTTCACATGTCTTTCTATATAATTCTCTCTCATTGTCGCACCAAGCCCTATATTTTGCGAAACAATTCTTAGCATCAGCGATTGTCTGACACAGCAACGGCTAGGCTCGTAGCTTGCCTGCTTGAATACTGAAATATGACCTTCAGGAATTCGTCAGAAAGTCCTTGTCGCACTTGCATAGGAACATCACTGGGTCTGTTATCGTCAGATATATGTGGCCGCCTTGGAAAGCTCCTGAGTCCTAATATGTGAACAACTCACGGAACTGCTCCTTTGTGATGAGAGCCATATATTCGAATTCAATGTCCGAAAAGCTGTTCTCATCCTCATACCTATTCAGATTCACTGCAGCGTTGCGAAGTTCCTGCAAAAACATCTGTAACTGCTGTCCTTCTAGAATGCAGGGTCTATTAACAAATCTACACCCGGCCATTAAAGGCATGAGAAAGAGACCTCTATCATCTATAAATGATGCTCACAAGATTTCACGCTTTAAGGAACGTAGATGTTGCGTGATACAAAAGCGTTAACACGACACTCAATTGAAAGTCTATGAAGATTGTTCACGGCATTACAAATGACAAAACTGCGATTCGCAGATTGTGTTAAAACGTTGAGAACAAGCCGGTTACAATTGACGCATAACCTAGTTTCAGCGTCAATAACCAGTGGTGGCCTATCAAATTCATCGCGTCTTCTAATAGCTACTTCGCGAATAGCAGAATTTTTATCTGTGTCCATACGTGCCAGAATGCCTGCACGATACTGTCTGTCAGAAATAAAACAAGACAAACGATTCATGAAAGTTCATAAGTATTTCTAAATATCGAACTCTTTTATCAACAAAACACAGAATACTAAATATTATTATTCAGGTGTACTTGCCCTGCTTTTCTTCAATGTTAGTTTAAATGTCCTGCAAAAAACAAAAAAGGCCGGATACATTTGGCGCAAACGTCAATACGATAAACCAAAGAAGGAACAAATGAACGATATTAATACTTTTACCAAAGTAACATTGACCACAGGCAATCCTGTGGCAAGAAGAAAATGAAAAACCACTTTACCGTTATGATTTTTTTTAATGGCAACTGCCATACGAAACTAGTTGTCAGAATGAATCCTGGAGAACTGATCAGTCTGAGCAAACGGAAAAAGAAAAAAAAGGAACGATAACAACGACTTAGACAGAAAATGAATATTTCTCTTCGGTTTTCTTTTCAGCGCAGTGAAAATGATCAACGGAAAAGAATTAAAGAACGTCTCCTCTTTCTGTAGGACCTGCGGAGATGGTGTTTTCTACAAAATCGACAGGAACTCCGTACTTTTCTCATCCAGACGACGTGTTAATAGCATTCTGACTTTCGTTTATCGTACTAACGTTTATGCCAGATGTATATTTTTCCTTTAATTTGTTTCCTCTGATCATTTTTACTGCGCTAAAAAAACTGTACTTAAGTAAATCCAGCCATCTATTTTTCTTTTGACGATTGACTTTTGACGATTCTTCTACATCTTCTATTTTACACTGGCAGTAGCCGGCGGGCGGGGTGTTGCCAGATTCTGGCACTCCGCCGCCTTATGGCCCTCTTTGAGGCATTTCCTGCGATCTTCCGAAGCACATTCTCGGGCAACGTGCCCCAGAGAGTGGCACCTGTAGTACCGGGTTTCGGCGCTATGCGCTTTCACACGACAGTTCACCCAACCCACCTTCAGTCGGGCGATCTTCTCCATTTTGGCAGCAGCGGCCGCATCCAGCTCGACGAAAGCTAGGACGCAGCCTCTGCTGCTCGTTTTGGTGAGGCTGACCCTAGGTGGAGAGCCAAGCTGCTCTCCCAGGGCCGTCCTCACCGCTGTTTCTACATCAGTTGCCTCCGTGGTCTCGAGTAAGTCGTACACCACGACCTGCGCCCTTGGAACGAGGTGTCGGACACATCCGCCTCGTCCGGGGGCCTCCGTAATGGCATCACCGAAGTGCTACCGGTCCTCCGCCTTGGCACCCACCTCAGTGAGGACGTCGCCCGTCCTTGTCTGCCTGATAGACCTGACATTCACGCCATGGTCTTTAGGCTTTACTTTCTTCTGGATGTCCCTCAAGACATCCGCATATTTCATCCCCGGGGCTGGCGTGATAGTCACGGCCTCCCGGGGGATTCTCCTTTTCCTCTTCTTGGGAGCTCCTTGTCCCTTATCGGGCACAATGTCCCTTTGAGTGCCCACCTTAGACCAGGCGACACCTTCCTGGGTCCTGGTCTTTTTCAGGGCTGGCTTCTCGGCTCCAGATCCGCTGGGCGGGCTGAGAGTCACTTCCCTCTGCCGCTTGCGCGTATCCGTCGCTTCCTCGGGCGGTTTCTGCGGCTCCGTCTGCGTGCTAACGGAAGCCGTTTTCTCCTTAAAGGTGGAGCTCAGGAGAGACCTCTCTCTGAGCTCCTTACCTATCTTCTCTCTGAGCACCCTATTTATGCTTTCCTCATAATACCCAAATTCTCGATTTAGAGCTCTAACCGTGTATCCCACTGAGTCCATGGTCCTTTGAGCATCCTTCACTTGTGCCATCAGATCCGGATCCGTGTCCTCCTTTGCTTGGCAAATCTCCGTTATTGTTTTAAGGCGCAGCCGCACCTTCCTGTGCTCCATTCTCAGCTAGTCCTGTGAGTCTCTGAATTTCCTCTTCATCTCAGCAGCATACGACTTAAGCTCGCCACCTTCCACAACGTCGAAGCAGTTGCTGAAGTCCAGCTCCTCTCCAACGTTCGTCTCCTCGCTCCCTCTCCGTTTTCCGTACTTAAAAGCCATAATAAAGTAGTCACCAGCGCATCATGCTGGTGAATTTTGGAAAAGAGGGATTTTCAAAGAGGGCCGAAATAGCTGGGAGCGGGTATACCCTCGGACCTAAGTCCTACCCCAGTACTCTGGGGCCCAGCCTTCGTTTAATCGGTCCCGGAATACACGGTCGGACCGGACTCGCCGGGAGCACTGCAGGTTCCGATCCCTGCAGCCACCACGCACTCCCCGATCAAGGCCCGAAGGGGCTGGCAGCAGATGCCCGGTCGCAGCTTACACCTCGGCAGAGCAAGCTCACAGCAGCCCCTACACCATGACGGTGGAAAGACCGTACATGGTTCAGAGCACTCCCAGTGGGCTGCGACCGTCACCAATCGTGTTTTTGGTCCGCGGGGCCTATTTTATTTCAGTCCTACTCTCTATTTCCAGCGAGCATTCCCCTATCCGCCACCTGGGGACGCGCCAAGTACGGGTAACACCTCCCCTTCTCCGCAGGCAAATGCGGAGGTCCTTGCATCATATTGCATCATATTGTATGATATGTTATCATGTTGTATCATATAGTGTGATATTTTATCATACTGTATTATATTGTGCCATATTGTATAATGTGTATCGTATTGCATCACAGTATGTCATATTGCATCATATTGTATGATACTGTATCATATTCCATCATATTGTATGATATTGTAGATATTGTATAGTTTTGTATCATATTTTATAATAGTTTATTGTATCATATGATATTGCATCATATTACTTTACAATGTATTACATTGTATGGTGTGGTTTCATTTTTTATCATATTGCGTGATGTAGTATGATATTGTATCGTATTGTGCGATACACGGTGATATTATATGGCACCTACTGTATAACATTGTATCGTATTGTAAAAATTACTGTAATATAGTATTATAATATATGAAAATGTATTATAATGTATAATAATGCATTATATTGTATCATAACGCAAAAAGTTTTTTCAATGTCCCATCCCAACGACAATAAAATTCACTAACGTCCCAAAAGAAGTTTCACTTCCAAATTTGAATGAGTGACTACCTGCTATCCATGAGGGTCATATATCGTTTGAAGTAACATTGACACCAATTTCGGTTGAGATTTTTGAAAGTGTGTTGTTGATTGGGATGGTGCCGTGTATAGGGATGTCACTCGTTTCATCGGTTTGAATGTCATCGGTAGCGAAAACATCGGTGTCGTTGACAGGGATGGTGCTATGAAAAGAGAGGTCATTCGTTTCATAGGTAGGGGTGTCATCGTTAGCGGAGACATTGTTGTCGGAAGAGGTATCATCAATTAGTTGCTCTAATCGTAATACATCCATATCGTCAATTATGACTGCAACTGTCGGATCTTAAATAAAGATATATAATGTTATAATTATTAATATATTCTAATTTTAGTGGGTTTCGAGAGATTCCGAAGGATTTTAAAGTATTATACGTATTTTAATCAATTTTATGGGATTTCTAATAGTATCATGGGAGTTTGAAAGATTTTACAGTTTCTACGTGATTTCAAAGCCACGATTGCGCCCTCCTAACTATCTCAGCGCCCTAACGATTTTTATTTAAAATTAATAGGTAATTTAAGAATAATCAAAGTAACATTTACAAGAAAATTAACTGTGTGTTTAGAGAAAAATTAACTTAAACTTCTAAAAAGTTTCGATTCTGACTGATTGGCGGCGCATCCCAGTCCGCCATTGGATTTCAATGAATTTCAAGGGATTCCGTATAATTTGTACGGGTTTTGTTAGATTAAAAAAATGTTGAAGGAACTTCAGGGTATTTCAAGGGATTTCAAGAGTTTCCAAAAGATTTCAACGGTTATCAAAGGATTTCAACAATTTTCCAGGATTCTAGTATTCTAAAAGATTTCAAGTGATTTAAAAGGATTCTGAACGATTTTCACTATCTTTGTTTTTAAAGAATTGAAGAGATTTCAAAAGATTTTGTATAATTTTATCAGATTTCAAAGGATTTGAATTATTTTAAAGGTCTCAGTGGCTTTTAAAAGAATCTAAAGATCTTTATTAATATTAAAATTATCTACATTCTCTTACAGAAATTCCCTAACTTTTTCAAGTTTTTTCTAAAATGCCCTGACTTTTTCTGACTGATAAAGCTCTATGACGTTTCCATGATTTCTAGGTTTTCCGATTTTCCCTGGCCAGAGACCAGCCTGCCGTCAGTTTATCATAAATTTATTGATATAAACGGAAGCGTTCGCTCGTACCTTTTGCAGGTGCATTAGCACAAATTTATGCAGGTCTATGAATTGTACTTCCAAACCAATGTCCATCGTCACACACATTCTGCAGGTGGTGCTGGCAGAAATTCCAATGATGTTTCTCCACATGGATGCTTTTATTAAATATCCAATCTTTTCTGACCAAGAACTCAGCATTCAAACTTTATTCATATAATTTAAAAGATTTAGAATAAAGATGTAACATTTTAATAGAATAATGCATAACATAAATTACTTTGCCAAACACTACATCCATGATGGTTACAAGCTGATAGGCCCCATTTAAGCATGGAACTACTTAGAATCTTCCGTCTCTCAATAAGATTGTAACAAATGAACAGCGACAATCATGGAACAAAATCCATATTTATCCACGACAAACCAAACTTTGATATCATATGTCCTCTCTTCCTGAGTTCCTTCCGTTTGTCCTTCTTCGAAAATCGTATATGAAAGAATCTCACGCCACGCTTCGGTATTCAGAACGTAAGGTAGATCGGCCTGATGTTTGGACAGGCTGGGAAATTTGTCATGCATCCATCGTCGTACAGAACTTTTTACCGTATCATATTTCAAACATGTGGCTTCTTTAGGATTTCTTTATATTAAACATATGTATATAAAAATATATTTATATGATAATAAATGTAATAATTTATAATGAAGGTCCAGAAATGTAGTATATTTTACTTACGTCAAATGCAAATATATTTGAATAAAAATTTACTCATTTAAATATAATCAACTCCAAATAAAATATTTTTATTTTAAAAGAAATAACTACCATTATAAACTTCAAATCAGGCTTCTAAATTGGTTTTACAATTGCTCGCTGATGACATATTTTAGGCATGTAATAGTCAGCTTGATTTGAAACGAATTCTATCAGGAAGTGGCTGTTCAAAATATAGATTCCCAAAAATATGTAAGTCCTAAGGTGTCATAATTAAACAAAGAATTCTTGTTCGATTCGAAAAATGTTCTAGCACCATAAAAACTTCCCAAAAACTGGAATTTTACTCCTAACATCTTCATAAATTTTATTTGAATATGATAAATTTAAATCTATTTACATTGAAGTTTGATTCAAGAAATAAGAAACGATGAGGAATACGAAAAAAAGTAGTTTAAACTTTAAAACCATTACTTTTTTAAATGAAAGTAATTTGAACCTTTCGGCCGGGATCATAAACAGTCTTAGCGGTCTGTTCATACAAAACAGTGCGATGTTTTGCTTGCACAATATTAGGATGCCAAGTGCGAGCTTTAAAAATTCTGCCACAATAATCTACATCCACCTCCTCATCCTCCTCAAATCTATTCATTGCATCTGTTTCTTCCATGACAGTTACACTCTTTTGCTTTACCCATTGTAATAGCACCCACTTCATTATTATTTTCTTAATGTCAAATTAAAGCTTGCTGTTTAATCTCTTTAAAAGTACGAGATTTATGTGTGTCTATGACGTCTATGATTACAGAATAAAAAAAATAACCTGTTAAGAACAGGTTGAAATATACGGGAATCTAGCCAAGTGCGTCTGGTCCGATTTGGCCAGACCTGGGCCCGATCAGGGCCACAGTGAAATTTCTACACGGGAATATCAACGAAAATGGCTGAATTTTCTTTGCTGCACTGTTAATGATTGTTCTAAAAAATAATGTTGACCTGATTCCGAAAAATTATTCATGATATTTAATAACAAATTATTAATTAGCAAATATGGCTTCGTTAACAAATAATGTTTACAATCATATTTTTCCAAAAATCTGTAAAAACATTGATAACAAGTCGATAAACAATTATCTTTTCGCTAAAACACTCGCCCTCATCGTTAAATACACTGTTAAAAAAATCTGATCGAAATTTAATATACATGTGAGTAAAGTCATTTGCACATACCGTACATTAATTTTAATATACCATCATGTTGTAAAATTAATATACATGTATATTAAAGTCGGTAAAACAGAATGCGTGAAAACAACAAGTCCTTTGATACCTTCAGATCTTATCAAATTTAAAAAAATAAAGCAATAACCTTACATTCGTCGACTAAATTCTTACTTACAATTAAAGTGCAATGTACGGGTGGAATTATTCCTAAAATTCGCTGCGAATGTTAGAATTTTAACGTGAGTACAGGTGCTTGGAGGTTAGGTTTCTTAATTATTTGTTTAATTGAACTTGTCTCTGAAAAACCAGTGTAGTTTACATTCATCTAGGAGAAAATATTCTTTTTGATCATTTATAATTGAAAATTGCTGCCAGAATTGTTTTTAATTTTTGTAAAGTGCAAATATCGGACTTTTCTGATAAATGATCAATATGCGGTATATGAAATTTAATAACATAGTCTCTTAATGGCGATTCAGTATACCTAGGTATTAGATTTAATATACAAATGTATATTAAATGTATATTAAAATTGCAAACATTTTTAACAGTGTATACAAAAAACAAATTTCCTTCAGAATGTATTATTTTCTACGCATTTGACGATATTGAATACGGAACTTTTGGTTTTTCCTAATCATGTAAAACTATTTCGAATTCCACCGAAATGGATTCTATTTTAGTGCGTGTTATACATAATTATCATGATCGTTCATGATAATTTTCCGAAAAATTCCTGTATGAACACTAATAAAATGCAATGAGCCGACGAAAATATTAAGAACAAGCCGGCATATTTTAAAAATTACCATTTTCACCATACCTCCTGACTATTGAATAATAAATATACTGGGATCATTCCTGTGTAGATTCCACTATGATACTTGTAATATCTGTAATATTTCAAAGTAATACATAAAATAAATTTGAATTTCACTCGAGATTAGCATTTCTTGAAACAGAGGGCGCTGGTTATAGTTGCTGCTATTCTACACCGCATCGCATGTTCTATATGAATTTTTTATATGAAATAAAGTTCATTTATTGAGAATGTTTTGCGATTATACTAAGCTCGTGATATCGTGTGATATACAAAACGAAATAATATGCTCCTTGCGCAGATTTATTCGTTAATCCATACGGAAAAACTTTCTCACTGTAAGTTCTCTGAGAATGAACGATTTGTACCTTTTTTTAAATGTAAAGACGGGCGAACGGGACAAGCGGGATTGTCGGGAGATTGCGCTGGGCAAGGCCTATTCACTCTCGAATCAGACAAACCTTAACCAAACGATTTCACGCGATTCAAAAGATTTCATATGATTTCAGTTTGTGTAATACTGTAAATACCAAACTCTCCCCATAGTTACTTTAACCTTAACGTTAACACTATGATTTATTCAGAGTACGCACTGCCGCGAACGATGCCGAGGAACGACGACGGTATATCTAACGATTGCTGTTGACTCGCATTGATTCGCTCCGACTCACTCCTTATTTTCACTGACTCCACTGATTCCGTGCACTAACTTACGTTATTTCCCTTATTCAGAGCGTTAGTTGCTCTAACTTTCGATCTCAGACATCTTTCTCGATGAGAAGGTGAATTAAATTTGTTACTATTTTTAGTAAGATTTAATTAATGAAAATAAATAAGTAGTTAGAGTAAGTTCCAAGTATTTTATTATTATAATTTCCAGAATGAAAAGCCTCTTGAGAGTTTTTTAATGATCACTAATTCTGAAAAAAGAGAAAGGAGTTTGTTTTCTAACAAATTGGCTATTGAGCATACATAGGTGATTTTGGATTTCTAATAATTAATAATTTCTTGAATTTGTCCCTAAAGTCCATGAATTTGATAATAATTCAAACAAATTTTTATTTTATCTTCTAATACTTTAAATTCAGTGCATATTTAGGTAAAATTAATATGGGTACTATATTAAATTCAATTTGAACCGCTTAAAATTCTCAACTTTTCAAGTAAAAATATTGCATTTTCAACAAGATAGATGAATTTTTAACTAAATACTTAAATTTTCAACCAAACATATTAATTTTCTACCAAACATTAATTGTCTACCAAAAAATACTATTTTTCAAGAAAATAATGAATTATCAATAAAATAGTTGAATTTTTAACTAAAAATTATTAATTTTCATCTTAATAGTTGAATTTTGAACTAAAAAAAGATCAGTTTTCAACCAAAAATGGAATAGTTAAATTTTCAGCTAAAAAAATTAATTTTCAGTTGAAAAAATTAATTTTCCTCCAATAAAACGAACAAATTTTCAACCAAAAAAGACGAATTTTTCGAAAAACTATTTACATTTTCAAACAAAGTGATTAATTTTCAACTAAAATAATCAATCTTCAACTGGAGTATTTGAATTTTAAACCAAAAAGATAATTTTTCAACCAAATGATGAATCTTTAACCGAAAAGTTAATTTTTAACAAAAGAGTTTAACTTTCAATCAAGTAATTAATTTTGCATTCCAAAAAATATGAATTCTGAACGAAAAAGCTAGAAGTTGATATTTCAACCAAAAAAGATTTTTATTTTTAATCAAAAACAGTTGAATTCAACCAAAAAAGACGACTTCTCAACATAAGTTTAATTTTCAACTAAGAAAAAATTTTCATCAGGAGAGAGAAAGAATTGCAAACAAAATTGTTGAATTTTTAAGGTAAAAGATACATTTTCAACCAAGAAGAATAATTTTCTACCAAAAGGAACGAATTTTTCGTCAAAATAAATAGATAAACTTTCATTCAGATACTTGAATTTTCAACTAAAAACGATAAATTTTCAACCAAAAATAGAAAAGAGAAACTTTTAGCTAAGAAAATTAATTTCAAACAAAGAAAAAACGACGTTTCAACAAAATAGTTCAATACAGTAATATAAAGCTACGTTTACCAATTAAGAATTATTGTTATTCAATTTTATATTGAAATTTAAAAAAATAAGCACGCTCTCGAAAAAATTCTCTGACTTTAAAAAAAAATCCCTGACATTTCCAGGTTTTTCCAAGTATATCAAAATTCCCTGACAATTCCAGGTTTTCCAGGCAGGGTAGACACACTGTCTAAAATGTAAACACTAAAAACGAACTTCTCGAATGGGATGCAGAATTGCAGTTGAAGAAGTATTGAGTCATTTTAGTAAAAAAGATATTTATTTATTTCTCGTTCGCACCGGAATTGTAAGCTTTAAACTTGTAACATATCCATAGAATGATTTATAATATATAAATAAATAAGAATGCAGGAAAAACGCAAATATAACACCCGGCGCTATCTGACGTTATTTTCATTAAGCTCGCATTGATTCTCCCTTATTCTCTTAGATTCGCTTCTTAATCGAACTGACTCACTTCTTAAACGCACTAATCTGGTTCTCAAACTACTGACTTCGCCGTTAACTCGCTTGATTCCTACTGACTCGTTTATTGCGCTTAGTGATTTCAACGCAATACAAAGATTCCTAATGATTTCATTAGATTTCTAAATTGTATGCGTTATTCATACGATTTCGTATAACTTGGCGTTGTTTGTGATTGATTTCCTACCCATTTCAAGCGTTAGAAACCCATGATTCGAGAGTGAATAGGCCTTGGCGCTGGGCCCCTCGCCACTCTGCCCCAGACCGCTGAACTCGCCATTGCTCCAAAAGCCCATAACCGACATTTGTTTCATAAAGTATCGTGTGCATCACGGGTTGCACGTACGTGTTTATACGCCTCGCGTGTTTACAGGACTCGTCCTGCAAACATCACGCTCGGCTATAAAGACACACTTACAACACTTGGTGCACAATGTACTATTACCAATAAGCAGGAAAGAAGAAAGAGGTAGGTACAAATTATTATGCAATCCAAAATTTCTAAATACTTGACTGAACTGTTTGAGATCGTCCATATATTACGTAAGCCGTTTTTCTTTTGTTTAAATAAAGACGAGAACAAAATTGCTGTGAATTTGAGAAGGACAAAACGATATAAACAAAAGAAAAACAGCTTACGTAATATATGGAGGACCCCTTTCGGGCATTTAAGAAAAGCTTTACATGACTTTTTAACGCAAGGCCAACGTTGAACATCGTCCTTCAACAATTTGTGGAAAAGAAATGTATACATATTTATATCCATTTTTTTCCATTTTTATATCAGCGTTGTTGCAAAACGCACGGAGAAAACAAGGCACGAAACAGAAACTATAACAAGCACAAAACAGAACGCAGATCTACGCCCTACTAGTAACACGTGCAAACTGTTAAATTTTTCAGAAATTCGAAAATATTTAACCTCCACTTCTTACCACTCCAGCCCCTTACTCTATTCATGAGCTTATTCAATTGGTGGTGGAGTGGGGGGAGAAACCTCAAGATGAAACTCAACTAGGACAAAAGTGACCGCGGGCCGCAACTCGGTAACGGCCGAAATTACACAAGCTGGACCTCGAGAAGGAACAACTACAATGGTTCCGTATGGCATTGAAGTTCTTTTAATTATTGATGAGGAGGGATTTGTTCATATGCTGTTTTACGTGCCAAAGTTTATAGTGCTATTTAAGGATAGTACTATGTACTTTATTGACGCCCCAGGTTCAAAACTGTGCCACAGTTGGATGGAGCTTATCGATTTCTCACATTCATGTGTGAGAAATTTGGAAAAGTATAATACAATATTTTACAAACTTTAGAATATCATTATTGTTTAAAAATATATCAAATTTAATACATATATTTTTGCAATAGGTAATGCGAGAAATCAATCCATTTTTAACCCACTCTGGGTGCTTTCTGATTTTGAAGAAGCCCTAATGGACACGGTGGAAGATTTTTACGGTGCAGATAGAGCAAAAGGGCTGCAAATTTCATTTCCACTATATGATAAAAAAATCATTAGCCCCGAGGGGTTGATCACTCGAATTTTGATTGCACACCAAATTTCAAGATTTGAAACATTTGAAATGATTTCAAGGCATTTCAAAAAATTTCATCATCACGTGTATACCAGATTTTTAAAATGATCAACCCCTCCATGAGCCCCATGCAACCCAGCTAAAACGCCCTGTATCGTTTTTAATTTCATACTCAATGAATAATTTAAAAAAAATGTAATTTAGGATCACAATCAGTGGCTCAAAACGCACGGATATTCAAAGATTTTTCAATCCAATGATGAAGCAAGAAAATTCATCATCAGAACGAAAAACCTGTGTCTACTGCGGAGCGGAATCATTGAACCCATTTTCGAGTTAAATTACGAGGTAATGGTGGCTCATGAAGGACTGATTTCTCTGACAGAGGATAATTCGGTTCAAGCGTCACTTAAAACAATAATGGATCCATATGCCTACTATTTAAGATCCTACTGGCTTAGGAGTGTTACGGCTAGAAGGATTCCCGTGTATTTATTGCCCCATACAGCAAACGGTGGGATCGAGCGGTACCATCGAGGATTGAATACGATGATGGCAGTCCACCCAAGAACCCTCGTTTTTTGTTGAGTATGTGGAGTCCGATGCTTTTTTTTAAATATTTGCCGACGAATCGCTGCCGCGAATCTTGACATATAGAAATATATGTTTACAAATTTTATCTTACCGACCACCGCTGGTTTTCATTGTGGGCAACGAATTACAAAACAATCAATTGATTCATTATTTGATTAAACAAGATCATTTTCAGCTTATTTTTCATTCAGACTTCCTTTAGTCGGCATAATTAACATCGCTAAGGACGCTCACATCAGATACCTACACGCTCAGTCCTTCGGAAATCTCACTATTCCAAAAGGCCATGAAGCCATCGTGAGGGAGAAGAATATCCAGAAATTGTGGGCTGGTCTGGAGAAAGAACGAGAAAATAGTCACCCGCGTCGAATCCTTCAAAAATCGAAGGAACTTCTGGATCAAATGCTAGGATTAACAGCTGAATTTTCCAAAAGCATCGAAAATGTGGTCCTTAATGAAGGTAATAATCGACACCGACTCATTTCTCTAAATACGAATTAGTGAAAATGTTACTAATTGAATTAGTCATTGAGTGTTTAACTAATGAAATAGTAATATTTTAGCATCTCACTAATGGAATAGTAAAAAAAAAACAGCCAATCTATTTTACTAAAGTCAATCGGTGAAAATACTGAAAATATTAAATAATTAATTAGTAATCCCGTTACTAATAAATTAATGAATTCTACTCAATTGCGTTAAATTTGACTTGTAAAATACTTGGATTATATTAAATTCTACTCAATTCTACTAAATTTCACTGAATTATATTAAATATATCATTAAACTCTATCAAAATTCACTCAATTCCATTAATAATGCTGAATTCTATTACATTCCACTGAATTGTGCTAAATTTGACTAAATTTTATTGAGATCAAGAAATGAAATTTAGAAGAAATCTAAATTAAAATTCTTCCTTAACGTGAAAAACAAACTTCAGTAACAAAATTATGAGAATTAAAAACAAATTCTAAGAATCCAAAACATCAAAATTTGGACAAATGTTCAAATTCAGTTACTGAAATTCCTTTGAATAATTACACTTTTTACAGAATTCTATTAAATTCCACTGAATACTAAATTCCATTTAATTCTACTAATTTTCAATGAATTTTACTCAATTTCGCTAAATTTGACTAATTTATATTAAATTCAACTAACTTCCACTAAATTCTGTTAAATTTGATTATATTCTACGAAATTTGACCATTGAATTCTACTAAATTCCACTGACTTCTACTAAATGCAGCTAAATTTGACAAATTTCCATTAAATTCTACTTATTTGCACTGAATGTTACTCAATTTCGCTAAATTTGACTGAACTAAATTCTACTATATTTGACACGCGATATACAGCTCGATTCGGTATTCATCTCGCGCTTCGCGCTCGATAATGTATTTACCTCGCGCTGCGCGCTCGGACACATTTGTCGTCTAGGTTTTCACACTTCGTGTGCTCGCTATTGCGCGCTTCGCTGGCTAATACTCTCTTAGTAAGCTTCATCGTTATGACCTGCTTTTGGTTTAATTATGTCAGTTTTACATAAAAAGAAGAACTAATTTACTCAAGGTTCTATCGACCTTAAGGAACACATTCTCATCACGACACTCGCGCTTCGCGCTCGATATTTGGCATGATCATCATGTGAACCTCGCGCTTCACGCTCGTTTCTGTTCATCGTATAATAGAAAACCAAAAGTTTGAGCGCGCTTGCTGCGCGAAATTTGGTCGTCGCGCTTCGCAACGACCATATGTTATGTTCAATGTTCTTCAGATAAAAATGACTAAAGTTGTATTTGATTTAAAATGAAGAAGGTAATTCCTTTACTTCAGCGAATATTTCCGTATCTTTATAATAAACCCTACAATCAGAAAGATTTTTTTCCAACTATCTGAAAAGGGGAGAAAAAAAGTATTTAAGTCGTTTTTGGAACATATATCTTGCTTTTTCATTCATAATCAAACCGACCCCTT
>CAKNYM010030178.1:4826-21489 GCA_932195095.1 Andricus curvator | reverse complement strand
AAAATACCTTTCTCTTTCAACCTCCATCTTCCCACCCCCTCTCCTGTCCTCCTTCTCCCACCAGCACTCCCTAACCAGCTTACTTCCCCCCTCTTCCAAAAATTTCTCCTCATATTTACACGCTCGACTCCCCGCTAGAATCCCTACACTCGTTCTCACCGTCTTCCTCCTGACAATATAATTAGGCGTGTTCCTTGCCAACCCCAGTGTCCACTTTACATGTCCCTCCTGTATCCTATTTACCTCTTCGCTTTCCTTGCACCCCCACACCGCTACTCCATACAATAGCACACTCATCACTAGTGAGTCAAACAATTTCATTCTCCTTCCGAAATCATCTGCGAATAACTTCTTTCCCAACCCCCACACCTGCCTCATCACCACATTTGCCCTCCTCACTCTCTCTTTTATGTGACCATCCACTCCGCCATTCCTTCGAAACAAGAAGCCCAGGTACACAAACTCTTTCACCGCCTGCACCGCCTTTCCCTTCCACTTCCACTCCCCTTCCTTATCCCTTCCACCTCCTTTTCTGAAAACCATAACCTTGGACTTTTCGGCATTCAGTTGTAACCTGTTCTTATCCAGGTATCTTCTCAACCTCTTCATCATTTCCTTTAAGGCCTCCTCGCTTTTTACCAACAACACTATGTCATCTGCATACGCTAGCGACCAAATTCTAACCCCTCCTATCCTGACTCCTCCTACCACTCCGGCCTCCAGCTTACTTTCCATATCCGCAATTAAAATCGCAAAACACGTCGGGCTAAGTGGACACCCTTGTCTTAACCCCCTATCCATCCAGAATCCCTCCGAAATCCCCTGTCCTCCTCTTACCTTATCTTTGGTTTCTTCATATATCTCCCTTACCCTCTCGATCAGGCCTCTCTCCACTCCCCACGCCTCCATCGCGTCCCACAACCTCCCCCTATCCACCGACGGAAACGCGCCTTTCAGATCCACAAAAAACGCGTACACTCTCCACCCCTTCTTCGCTAATTCTCTATCCACCACGTGCTGCAGAACGTAGATATTGTCGATAGTACTCCTACCTGCCCTAAAGCCCGCCTGCGTCTCTGGCAATATTCCTTTCCCCTCGACATCCTTCCGCAGCCTCTCCGCTACTACCATCGCGTATACTTCATAAGCCGTATTCATTAGCGTCATCCCCCTATAATTTTCCTGCCTATCCCTATCTCCTTTCTTATACAGAGGCACTATTAATCCTTCTCTCCACCCTCGTGGGAATACCTCCCCCCTCCATACTTTCTTCACTACCTCCTTCAGCCTATCCCTAACCTCTTGTGTACTAAACAGCCATGCTTCGTTCTCTAGCCCATCCAGCCCTGCTGATTTTGACCTTTTTAACTTCCTTATCTGTTTCTCTATCTCCTTGTCATTCAACTCCTCCATCTCTGCTTCCCCCGTTCTTCTACTCACATCATCTCCCTTCCTTGAATCTGAGCCCTGAAATGATTCTTTAAAAAACCTTCTCCACTCCTCACTCCCTATCTTGTCGCTTATCCCTACTCTACGCTTCCTAAACCTATTTATTATCTTCCAGACGTCCCCTCCTGTCTTAACATTTCCTAACTCCTCCTCCAGCTCTTTCTCCTTTTACTGTTCTTTCTTCTTACACATCAATCTAAACCCCTTCCTCATTTCTACGTACTCCTCCCTTTTCGCAATACCCTCTTTCCACTTCTTATACTTCCTCTTTACCTTTCTTTTCATCTTTTTACATTCCCTATCCCACCACGGCTTCACCATTCCTTTCTTCTTCTTTTTGAATACCTTCTTTTGCACGCACCCTTTCACTTTCTCTTTTAAATCCTCCCATATCTCTTCCACCGTCTCCCCTTCGAAGCGTACCTTCGCTAACTGCTCCTTATATTTCTCTATCGCCTCCCTCGTCCAGCTAACCCTCTCTCCCGTCGACACTTCTTCCCCACCTTGCCTTCTGCCGTTCTAACCCCTTAGCCACAACCCTAATGGCTGATGGTCTGATTCTACCCTCCGTTCTACTGCGAATCTCTCCATCTCCTCCCACCCTTGCATATTCATAACTACATAATCTATTACCGATACCCCCACCTTACCTACGTATGTGCATTCTCCCTCTTCGTCCCCAGTTGCCATACCATTTGCCACCGCCCATTTTCTATCCTCCATCCAGTCCCTTAGAATCTCTCCCTCCTTATTTATTAACCTATCCTTCGAATTCCTTTCGAAGCTCTCCCCTTCCCTGTAAAAGCCGCCTTCCCTCCCCATCCTCGCGTTAAAGTCCCCACCCAGTACCACCATACCCTCTTCTCTTTCACCTAACAGGTCTTCCACCCTTTCTTTAATTCTTTCCATCCCATCCTTATTGTACACTGTCACAAACTTACACATTACCCCTCCTATCTTTACTTTCCTCATTTGCACTCCCTCCCCCTCTTCCTCTCCGTGAGCTTCTTCCTCTAATCCATCTCTAACCCCCGTTATAATTCCCCCACTAACCCTTCCTTTCTTCTTCACTCTGACCGCCTCCACGAGTCTCCACCTATACCCCCTTGGCAGCTGTGGCTCTATTCTATCCCATTCCTTTCTTTCCACCCACGTCTCTACCAGTCCTACCACATCAAATTCCTGGATATACCTCCAGAACTCCTCATCCTTCTTCTTTACCCCTGCTACGTTCCAGTAAAGCACCTTCACAACTCCTCTACCCTGCATTAGCACCGCCCCCTACTTCCTACGAAACAAATTCCCCTGCACTTCCTTCAACACCTCTTTCTCCTCGTCCCACACCCACATTTTCTCGTCTATTTTTATTTTCCGATATCCTACCTTCGCCGATCTCCCTTCACTCCTCTCCCTCCTAGCCCTGTCGTACAGCATTCTCTGTACATCCCTTTCCTTTCTCGTCAAATCGTGATCGATGAAAACTTCCTTATCCTTTATCCTATTTTTATTTCTCATTACCCCCAATTTTTCTTCCCAGCTCTCCAACTCCACAACCGCCACTTCTTTCTCCTTTCTCCCCTCCAACTTAACTTTCCCTACCCTGCCTTTATTCCACCCTATGCTCTGTAGCAGCGCTTCCACGCCCTCCCTTTCTTCCCCGCTCTTCATCTTCAACCCTCTTATCACAATATTATTTCTCCTGTCTGCCTTCTCCTTTCTCTCCATTCTCAACTCCATTGCCCTTATCCTTTCCCTATCCGCGCACTCCTCCTTTTCATTCCTACGCTCTCCCACTTTCTCTTCTATCATATTCCCTACCCTCTCCCAAATACCTTTAATCTCGCCCCCGCTACGCCCTTCTCCTATTTTCATTTCCGTCCTGCCCTCCACCTTCTCAAGCCTTTTTTCCGTCCTTTCTTTCCACGCCCTAATCTCCTCTTCCATCTGTTTTATTTTAACTTCTTTTTCTTTTCTTTCCCTCTCTAACCCATCTACTCTCTCTCTCAGCTCTTTCACCTCCTTTTCCCATTTCTCATCTCTGATTCGCAAGTCCTCCCTCATGCCTTCCATCTGCTCCTTGGTCCCCCTTACGTCCTCCCTCAGCCCCCTGATCACGCCTAAAAACATCCCGAGAGCCTCCTTTTCCAGCATCCCCTCCATTTTTTGGGGGGGTGACCTAGGTGATATCCCGCTTCTTTTAAACGGGCTCTCGACCTCGCTTTTCTCCGGACTCTCTTGGCTGTCTCTCTTCCTTTTCAAGAGATCCTCCCCGTCACTTACGCTTGACGCTCTCTCCCTTACCTTCTCGCTTCCTTCGTTGCCACCGTCCCGATTTTTCCCTCTCTCCGACGCACCGCTCGACACCGGGCGACGCGTTGTTGGCCGTCGTGGCTTGTGGAAAATTCCCTCCCCGTCGGTTTCACTACCAGCACTGCCAGTACTCTCGCTGCCCACCTCCCGCTCTACCGCTGGTAACTGGGACCTATTCATGCAGTACGTGCCGCAACTGACAGATGTCTCTGGAAAATGTTGGCGTCTTTCGCCGCCAAATTTTCCTTTTTTCCCCCTTTTTTTTCAATTCCTCAGTCCCTGCCGACACCCCTTTCTCTCCCTTAGCATCCCCTAACTTTGCGAGAACCACCCTTGACCCCTCGAAAGCCCAAGACTCCTGACCACGAACTCCCCCGATTACTTGCCAACCTAACCTCACTTTCCCTATCCAGCTAGATACCACCTCCCACCCACGCTGAAACTCACTTTTTATCTCCCCAATTCACCCCACACAACCCTACTCACCTCCTCGGCTTCCACCCTCACACTCCACTCACACCTTCCACACAAATTCCGTAAAATTCTCTCGCCACCTGTCACTAAACACGTTCTCACTTTCGCCACCAACATGCACGTCCGACGTGTTATTAGTTAATTCTTACAATTACTCGTCGCCCCTGTAGTTATTTTATCACCGTGCCAGCTCTTCTGGATAATCTAGATCATCCTTTTAAGCAAGACATATTCGATGACACTATCACTCCAAAGAGGTCACGATACGTTTTTTGCACAATATCATGCCTGCGAAGAATGAAAATACAAAACCAATGGAATTCCTTACAAAGACTTAAATATATTTTGAGTTGAATATCGCTTATTTATAAATTAAATTCTGTAGATGAACATTTTTTTTATTTTCCCCAACTTATTGTTAAAATATGGTTAAGTTGAAAGCAACAAATTCCATCAGGTATATGAACTGAAATTATAAGAATATATCGCGAGTGCGAATTGCTGAAGCTGGAAAACGGCGCAATGTTGGCAGGCAAAAGTCGGCTAATGTTATTGGAAGAACCTTAGAGTTTTAATCGGCCCAGTGCTGAGCGAGCACCGGCAGCCTTTATCGGCTATTTAAATTTGCTAAACTTCCGCTATAACTTGGCCCAGTATCAGCCTTACACCAAACCAATTATAACTTTAATTACGTGAACCAATCCAGAAAGTCGAAAATCCAGACGTAGGTCCAGTAATGGCTAATCACTAGACTGAAAGTCATCTTTACTCCGGCAAAACATATTTTCAGTGGAAAACCCAGAGTCCGACTCATCAACAGTACCATACTGTGCCAAGTATCACTTTTACTACGGTAGACCAATCTGGAATTAGATAGCGCACTGCGCTGTACCACCTGCACAATAGCTCAAAACATCATCATGTTCGATATTGCCATCAAAGGTTATTATCGAGTGTTCTGTGCCATTCCTCGTCATCTCTGTCAATCGTATGTATGAATACCTTTGAACGTTTTCAAGTGAATAAAGGCTGAGAAAAGTTATTCTAAATTATAATTAAAATTAAATAATATTAATAATAATATTTTAATAATATATATTACTATTATTATATTATTACATATAATACTATTATTATATATTATATAATAATAATATTAATATTAATAGTTTGATGGTAGCTCTAAGAAAACATCCAGAGGCGACTGTTGTCACCTGCAATGCTCGCGGCCGTTGTGCATGGATAACAGCGGTAAAATATGAACTCCAAACAACACCATGTTCCTAATTTTGTTCCTACAACATCATCGCAGAAGATTTCAGACATCGTATTAAATTAACTTATAACATCCTCATCTCATTAGTCATTTGACTTAATCAGTGGCTTGGATGAAAGACTGGGTTCAAAAATCCCGAGAAAAAGTTAAACAAAAAAATAATAATGATAATAATGATATTAAATATAATTAGAAGAGGTTTTGAGTGATTGGAAAAAATTACATTTTTCACCAAGAAAATTAATTGAGATTGTCGAAAGTCCTATTTCTATTTTGAATTTTTGTCACCTTTCTTGATTACTATAGTTACAAATTATAATCTTCGACCAAAAAATAAGGTAAAAAACTGTTTGCATTTTGAATTTTTTCCAGATTACTATACAAATTGTAATTATCACCCAATAAAATAGCTGAAAATACTATGTGCATGATATCCAAACAATTTCTGGTAAAGAATCAACCAAGTTTACTTAGTTGGAGAATCTGGTTAATCTAACTGCTTTCTTATTTGCGAGTTTGGAGCAATTTTTTAATTTTTCAAAAATTAACAAATTGCAAAATCAAAAAACTAATTTAAAACTTTCTGGAAAAATTCTCACGTATTCTTTAAGTGATTCTAAGAACTTTTTCTTCTTTTGCACTTTCTCGAAAAGATCATACTTTTTGAGAAAAAAATTCATGAATGTCTTCGCAAAAATTTTGTCATTAACGAGCCATGTTGAACATGCTAAGATAAAAAATTGATTTTGGAACCATGTATTCTGAAAGCTTAGGCATTTATTCCACCGGTTATTGAGGTTCCAAATAGATTGTACACTGGGAACCATTCGGAAAACTCGATTTTATAAAAAAAGCAGTTTTCATCATCATTTCACATGGAAATAATCGCGCTTCCAATGTTTATTTAGATGAGATAGTAGTACCTGATTGAATCCACGAGGGCAATTGTTAGCATCCTAATTTTTCATGATCGCTCAGTCTCTCTCTCTCTCTTTGTTTCTGGCTGTGGCTCTGTCTCTCTGTCTCCACCTCTGTGCCCCCCTCTATTTCTTCTTTCTGTGAGTACTAACGTACACACAAATTTTCGCTCCATCTAAAACCATTTATTCTGCCGCTTCCTGGCCATCGAGGCCTTTGTGTTGTTGCAGATACTTTGAAGTATGCACCTTAAAATGTGTTTAGATCATTTATTTATCTGAAAGAATTATAGTTCATCCGAAAAAGCAATATTTAATACCATTAGCTGTCAATTTTCACAATCTTAAGGTTTGCTTTACTGCATGGTTCATGCAGGTGAGAGTTTACCTTAGCACTGTTGTTTCCATACTGCAGCCGTTGTTGCCGTCTTGAAAAAGCTGGAAATTGAATCCTTGGGCGCAATCTTGAAAATTGTGTGTAGTTAGTACTAGTGATTTGAAACGAACCGAGATATTCAATAAAACGCGTTTGCATCTGTACCCATTAACGTATGAGAGTTTTTGAAAAAAGGTACTGTTCTTGGGTAAATCGGACATGCTCTATTCATTAAAACAACAAAAGATGGCGAATTCCAATTATTTATATGCAGAACTGTAGATATGCTAGATGTTAATGCACAAAGTCGCCGAGAGTCCTTACTAACCAACACATCTGCGCAGATGTGCTGCCGAATACAGGAATCAGCCTTCAAGAACCTCCGAGTTTCCTGCTAGACAAACTTAACAACTACAAATTTTCCAAAGATTGATGAAAAAATAAAATTATGATTTAATTATTAATTCATTATTAAATTACAATTAATTGTTCTATAATTATTTCAGATAATTAATAAGCCAACGGCCATACCACGTTGTAAAACCCAGTTCTCGTCAGATCACTGAAGTTAAGCAGCGTTGGACGCGGTTAGTACTTGGATGGGTGACCATTCAAGAATACTGAGTGCTGTTGGCACATCGTGGGTGTGGTGAGCCCACACTTATAGTTATTTATAACCACAAGAAAACTATCCACCTAGAAACACTACCCGAATCGGGTAGTGTCACGCCTACCCTGAAAGGGAAATGGCTTAATGGTATACAATATAATTATATTATTAATTGACTAGAATTATTCTGGCTTGACAAATAAAAAATGTAGATGTGCTATTGAGGGCTTAGCACTATTTCAAATCGTAGAATTCGTTTAGATATGCTATAATTTCTGACAGCAGTATAATGTTTAATGATAAGTTTGATAAATTGATGTCTGCAATTGGGGCCTGCAACTCCAATATTCGGATACTTTATCACTGATTTGAATGCCATCACAAATAAAGTGAAATGCCTTCCAGAATTACAACATCAATTGGAGGTTAACAATCAGAAGCTCGAGGCCATCACGAAGCAGTATACTGAACATAATAATCAGTTATCAGCATTGACTGCTGAGAATGAAGATCTACGTCCCAAGATAGAAGTTTTACAGGATGGACAGAATATATTTATTCAGAGAGTTACGATTACGGATGCTTGTCAATGTGGAGATAGCCTTGTAAGCTCTGGACTACCTGAGAAGGAGGGAGAAGACTTACAGGAGTTGATGTGCATATCTCCACAACTCTTAATGTCAAATTATCTCCACCTAAAATCTTCAGTGCTCAGCGTATATTTCCTAAACTCTACCCTGAAGGTCCGAACGATGCAACATCAAATATTGGGGCTGTGGCAACGTCGGAGACTTTGACGAATGCTGGTATACAATGCTTGCATCGACCGAAATCTGTTGTAGTATGATTTTCGACAAACAGACCAAGAATTGAAATGATTTCAGCGATGCGGAAGAAGAAAACTTTGTATTTAACTGATGTTTGTAAGGACCTTCCAAGATCTTGTGTCTACATGAATGAATACCTGACATCGATTACTAACAAACCTTTTCAAAATGGCATACGAGAAAGCGAAAGAGCGTTCTTATAAATATGTATGGCAGAGGGATAGTGTTGTTTTTGTCAGGCGTAAAGGCAAGGATCAGGTACTTAGCATTCGTTTCTTAGGATCTGTTGTGTAGATAATCTTACTCTGATTACTGCGTGACTACGTGCTTGACCAGTTTAAGTGTTCAGATCTAAACATCTTCTATGTGAATATAAACTCCCTGAAATCGCACATTGACTTACTGCGCGCTTGCTTGAATAATACATATCATATAATTGCGATAAGTGCAACATGGCTCTCTGCTGAAATGAATGACAATAGGGTTGTGCGCAATGGCTTTAAGCTTATAAGAAATGATAGGGATGGTAGGAGAGGTGGTTTGTGTGGCTCTTCACATTATTAATTGTCTCCTTTCGAAGGTTTTGGAGGTTTCTTCTGGAGTATTTAATAAACCTGAGTATATAATTGTTGAAATCTTTAGCCACGGGGTGTCTCTTCTTTTATTTTCTGTGATTTATAGGAGACCTAAGGGTGATTATCTGCAGGACTTTGAATCATCTTTCTTAAAATTCAATCATGCCTATAAAAACATAGTAATTATGGCCGATTTTAACTTTTATTTGATAAAAAACTCTCAGGGCTCGTCTTACATCACAGAATTTTTAAATCGCTTAATCTGCTTGTTGTGCCGTATAATACGATGCACCATACTGTAACCTCTACACATGGCTTGATTTGTGTATTGTTGATGAAGAGAGAAAGGTATCATCTAGCTACCAATCTGCTATGTCTTTTTTGGTAGGACATGGATTAATTTCGATAAACTATACTTGCAAAATATGCTTATTGAAGACTAACTGAATGTATCGTTATATGCGTGTCTCTAATGCGTATGCCTTTCTATCAACACTTCAGTCGTCAGAGTGGCGTGATTTTGCAACTCTCCATGGAGTGGATGAAAAGCAAATGTTTTTGAATGAGGTTCTGATTGGAGCTATAGATGAGCATGCTCCGTTAAAAATTATTACACCTTACAAAAAAGTATGTCCATGGATGACTGATGACATAAAAAATTACGTAAGAGACCGGAATGGTGCTTATAGGGCCTGTAGGAGGGTGGGGAGTACAGCTTTGTATGATAGGTATAAGGAGTTGGGGAACCATGCCACTGCTTTAAACATAGAATCAAGGGATAGATACAATGCTCAGAAATTACAGGCGTTCACAGAAAGTGGAAGTCTGTGTAGAGAGCTAAGGGCTCTTGGTTGACACTAGTGCGCTCAGATAAAAATATCAATGCTTATTTTCTTACAACTTGTGGTAGCCCTTCGTATAATATAACAACCAAATGGCTCTCGGATCATCTTGACTTTGATGACTCCCATTTTCACTTCGGTGATCTTTCTCCTCTCTCGCTTGTCAATAATCTAAGCAATATAAAAACTGAGGCGAAAGGAAATGATGGCCAAATCATCAGTTTTATTACTAGGGCCCTACCGTACCAGTAGTTTTTCTACATATGCTTGCCCTTTTCAATTTATGGCTTCAGACTTCGGTCCTTCCTCAATAGTGGAAGAAAGTTCTTATCAGGCCAATAAATAAAGTCAAAGCACCGCAAGGTCCCAATGATTACAGACCTGTAGATATACTATGCTGTCTGGTGAAAGTATGAGAGAGAATAGTCTATGAACAAATGATTTGCTTTATTGAATCTATAAATGTACTAGATCCCTATCAGTCAGATTGCAGATGCGGTTTTAGTATGCAGAGTTTGCCTGTAAAGGTTTCAGATGATATGAGGCGGAGTATAGATGAGCGAATGTTTATCACGATCGTACTTTTCGACTTCAGTCAGGCTTTCGATATGGTTCCATATAAACTTTTACTTCAAAAATTAAAAGATCTGGGCTTCTCGGTTACTGTACTGAAATGGCTGTCATCATATCTCTGTGATCGGCACAGGGATCTGTGTTTGGACCTATATTGTTCATTGTCTACACCAATGACATAAAAGATGTGATCAAGTACTGTAGACATATGCATTTTGTTAATGACCCCCAAATTTATATTCAGTGTACTCCAGACCGAGTAAGTGAAGTAATTGCCTCAGTCAATGCAGATGCGAAAGCGATATTTGACTGGGCGAAGGCTAACGGGCTTAGTCTCAATCACAAGAAGACTAATGCTTCAGTGACTAGGAGGTTTTCGGTATTATAATTGCTTGGAAATTGAAACAGGCAGGTGGTCAATAACAGTAGAAGAGTGTAGACCGTACTGAAGCAATTACAGTTTAATAAAAAGGCCCTAGCTATTGAACTTAGAACTCAGTTGGTATCCTCACTTACACTGCCTCATTTTAACTATTGTTGTGTAGTCTGGAATGATTTGACTGATGAACTAAACACGAAGCTCACGAAACTTGTTAACTCGTGCATCCGCTTTATTTCCGATCTCAAGCGTGATGAGCACATAACTCCTTATCAAAGAAGGTTAGGATGGCTTACTGTCAGAAATAGACGACTTTATTTCATTGGTGTGTTAACTTATGTAATACTCAAATCGCAAAAACCAGAGTACTTGTACAGTGAATTTGTGAGTAGGACTACGATTACTGACACGGTGATCCGCCAACCCGAGAGTTTGTTGTATCAGATGAGGGTAGCTCCCTGATATCTATGACACACTGGATACAGTATTCAATGGAAAAATCTGTGCCTACTTGAAGGGGATGGAGCCGCCATTTTTTATGGATGTTTTGGTTCGGGACCACTCGGGACAGTTCGGGATATGCGGGAGATTTAAATGTAGTATGGAAGAGAACTTAAGAATATTAATAAAAGCTAAGTGAAATTCAGTTTATTGTTAATGAGTGAACGAAATAAAATCAGAAACTTAATCAAATTTAATCAAAAGTAATTACATTAATGAATTAAATAATCGAACAGTACAAAAAAAGGAAAGCCGATGGGATTTAAAATTGTTGGAGTACACATGTTGTAAACACGTGGTTTGGAATATTTTTTTTTGCTGCTAAAAGCTACAATCAAAATTTTAAGTTTTTACAAGTGAAGACTATAATAATTGTAATATCCTAAAAATCTGCATACATTACAATTGTGAAACACTTATTGGAACCTTAAAAGGCTTCATATTTGTACAAAATAATTGTTCTGCAGCTAAAAATAGTGGTGTGAAATTGTAAGGATGACTAATGGATTTTATAATTACAAAATCAATGTAAATTATAATACAATAATCATTATGAAGGTCCTACATGAGTTTTCATACTTCATAATATTTGACAAGAGCAAAAGGAATAAAACTCGTGTAGCATGAGTGTAAGTTAAATAATCAGTAATATTAATATTAAGCTAATAATGTTATGCAATTTATGAATACGAACTTTAAATTAATGTTTAATAAAAATGAACACAGAACATATATAAGATAAAAATATATATTGTAAAAAGCACATTTATAATAGGAGAAAATCCTCTTCACTTGAATGTAAAAAAGGTCAAAGGCCAAAGATGCCAATATATTGTATTATTTCTTCCAATACAATAAAGTTTATTAATTTCTTTCAGTACTTTTAACCCTATATATCTTATACAACCTTGATTTATACTTCATTATCTCCATTCGTAGTATAAAATCATAATTTTATCCATTTCTTCTTTTTCCAGATGCACAAAGTTCTTTTTCCTAAACAACTGAAAGGCTTGGTAAGATAATAGTGATGATGTTTTTTTTTACATTCAAGTGAAGAGGATTTTTTCCTACTAGTAGTCTTGCGCGCGCCTATTAATTTTTTGTATGAAAAAGAATAAACCAAATACTTATTTTTTCTATGTTATTTATATTTAATTAATGCTACAAAATATTTGTGAAAAATAATTAGAAGGCACTACAGGATGATGTACGTAGCCTTCAATAAGGAGCTCCTTTTCATATTTTTTCTGTTGAAGCTAAAGGAGATGGATTTCTCATAATTTATTTGTAGGTAAATTCTGCTACCGTTGTCATATTGGAAAAATTGTGAATATAATTATAATTAAATTTATTATAATCGGCTCTTAAATTTGCTTAACACTTAACTTATTTGTAAATTATATTGCCGTAATACATTTTTTATTTTATAAATTAAAAGAAATGTTATTTATAAAATAAATGGTGAATTATTCGTTTTAACATGTATATGAGCATATAAATTTCAAATTGATAAATACTGCGAATAATATTAATTTTCGTTATTATATAAGCTTTGCAAAGTTTAAAAAAATGAATGATACATAGAATAGTGGCAGTAATTACCAATCTTTCAGTTTTCAAGAAATGTGATAACAAACTTTTCAATTGTCTATTTGCTCCGCAATTATTGCTCTTTATACTCTATAGTAATCAATTCGCCACTAATATTTTATTATGCTTTGAGAGATGTAGTGGATTTTTTCATGAAAAATTAGTTTTTTAATTTTTATCATAAATGATGCACGTTATTACGAAAAAGTAAAATGTATTTTAGTATAACTTTTGTATACATGAACATTTTTGTGTGAACATTTTTATCGTATCTGTTGTTTACGTCAAAATGATTAAATTCTTTCATTATAAGAAGAAAATTATCCTGTCGATAGAACTTTCCAGGCCTTTATAAACGTTACAGTATCTTTCTTATTGAAAGCTAAATTAAACAAAAACTTTTCAAACCATTTTTTTTTTCCTTCTGCGAAAATCTGTCAATTTTTTATTTTTCAAAAAATCTATCTTGGTTGATAAATTCGTGTTTTTGATTGGAAAATAGTGTCTTTAGTGTATTTTTTTCAAAATAGTAGCAAAACAGTGTCATCGCTTGAAAAAAGTGTCAAATAGTGTCAATAGTATGTTTTGAGCCCGAGGCCTGAATTTGTAGTTTATTATTCTGAGGGCGGCTATAGTCTAATTTACTTAAAAATAGTGACCTATTCAAACCGGAAAAAGCAGAGAAATTGCCCTACAAAAAACGTCGGATTGAAAATTATTCGAAAGTATTGTATTTTGAATGCGAAGTTGCCGAAAAGCAGATGTCCACAGAATATCTCGGGAGTGCGGAGCAATAATTTTTAATTCGACGTTTTTTGCAGCAAGACTCATTTCTAATCAAAAAAGTGACTTAAAGTAAATATGTGCATCAATAGTGTGACTGATGTTCTTTTGGATTTGAAAGCATTCCGAAAAATTCAATTCATAAAACTTCAAACAATTAAAGTTCAAATTTAAAACATGGAAATAAATTGGAAAAACTTTAAAACTCCAAAAAATGTAATTGATTTTAGTAATTTTAAAATGATTTTGGAAAAATACAAGGGAATTCAAAAGAATTTGATTGAATGTTGAAGAATTCAAAATGAGTTTAAAGCGCTTCAAGACGAATTAAACACAAACTGAAAAAAATATCCATTGAACTGAATAGAATTATTTATTTAATTTAAAAGAATTCAGGTAAATTAACAAAATCCGAAAGACATAATAAAATAATTCTGAATGAATGAGTAACAATTCTGGGTGAATTCAAATTAATTGCAAAACATATTTGAAAATCTCTACAAATCTGTGAAAACCTACAAAACCCCTCACTTCTTGTGAATGAATTCCTTAAAGTACATTGAAATATTATGAAATCCCGTGAAATTATATGAAATTTTATAGTATTTTCTTGAATCCTGGAAAATGTATGAAAATACCTTGAGAGCTTTTAAAATCCATTAAAATCATTAAAATCTTCGGAAATCTCATAAAATTCATTTAAATATTCTAAAATGTATTGAAACCTAGCAAGTACTATGAAATAGTTTCATATATTCCGAGGTTGTAAGCAAATTCTTTAAACTCTCTGAAAAATTTGTTCATTCCTCTTGAAGTCATTCAAAGCCTTAAAAATTCCTTAAAAAATTAATAATATCTTGAAAGTTCATTAAAGTCTTTAAAAATACTTTATAATATTTTAAATCATTTCAAATCCTATCAGGTTACGGGAATAAATTGAAAATTCCTTGAAATCTTTTGATATACCCTAAAACCTGGCATAGGTCCTATTAAATCGACCTATATTTTCGAAATTTTAGAAAACTCTTTGATACAATAACCCATGCAAATTTTTTCAAATCTCTTGAAAATGCTTTAGAATCTTTTTAAATACTCTAAAATATTTCAAATTCTCTGAAACCAATTGAAAATTTCTTAGAATCTTTTGAAATACTGTTAAAGTTTTCAAATCCTTTCAAACCTTTGGAAATCAATTGAAACATTTTAAAGCTCTTGAAAATGCTTTAGATCTTTTAAAATACCATAAAATAATTCAAATCCTATGAGTAACATTGAATTACTGAAATAATTTTAAAAATTACTAGGATCTTTCAAAATACCCTAAGATATTTAAAATCCTTCACAATATTTTGGAATTCCTTGAAATTTTTTAAACTCTTCAAAATCTCTTGCAAATTTTAAAAGCACCCTAAAATATTTTCAATCCTTTGAAACTCTTTCGAATTATTGAAATCCTTTGATTCTTTAAAAATCACTTGAAACTTTTTAAAGCTTACGAAAATGTCTTGACATCTTTTAAAATACTCTTAAAGTTCTCAAATCCTTTACCATTTTTTGAAATTCCTCAAAATTATTTAAATCTCTTGGAAATGCCTTGGAGTCTTCTCAAATTCCTTACATATTTATTTTGATTATTTTAAAATTACGCTGAAAAAACCAGTTCTCGTCAGATCACTGAAGTTAAGCAGCGTTGGGCGCGGTTAGCACTTGGATGGGTGACCATTCGAGAAAACTGAGTGCTGTTGGCACATCGTGGGTGTGGTGAACCCACACTTGTAGTTATTTACTACAAGTTATCAACTTAGAAACACTACCCGAATCGGGTAGTGTCACGCCTACCCCGAAAGGGAAATGGCTTAATGGTATACTTGAAAGTTTAAACTGTTTAAAGCTTTCGAAAATGCCTTGAAATCTTCTAAAATACTCTAAAATATTTCCAATCCTCTAAAATCAATTAAATTACTGAAATCAATTGAAAACTCCTAGGAATCTTTTAGAATAATCTAAAAGTTTTCAAGTCCTCAATTTCTTGGATTCTTGAAATTTTTTAATCTCTCTAAAATCAAATAATACCTCAAAATATTTAAAATTCTTTGAAATCTTTTGAAATTACTTGCAATTGTTTGAAGATCTTGAAAATTCCTTGGATAAAAAAAAACCTTATAGTCTTTGAACTTCTTTGAAATCCCTTCAAATTATCAAAATCAATTCCTTAAAGTATCGGTGTTTTTTTTAATAGGAGTGCTTATTAAGAGCGTAAAAATGCTTAATTAGAACATCTTTTTAAATTATAAAATTTTGATCTGTAGACATACACAGATCTCTGACATACTTCTATTCAAACATTTCCATTTCCTTATATATAAGGAAATGGAGAGTTCAATCCTATAGGGAAAGTAGAACCGAACGTACACGAGTTTCACAAATGATATTTAATATGATAACTATAATTAAATTATAATAGAAATCACAGTTACAGAGCGTAAAAATGAATAATTTGAAAATTTATTGTTTGCGTAAAAAGTTTAAAAACAGACTACCATCATAATTGAGGTTATGGTTCATTACTCCTTTTACAGACTTTACCGTGCAACGGTTGGCAACACTGAGCCGCGCATTACCGAATACCAAAAAACTGAATGGCACTTATTGGTTCTAGTTCGCGTCCTTATTGGGAATTCAAATACAGGCGCGTACTACAGCCAATCAACTATATTACAATTCAAACATGCGCAGATAAAGGCGACTCAGTTAGCATCACTGATTTCAAATGAGTACCACACACAGACACACACTACTGTTGAATATGAGCGGCATACAGCAAGCAGACGTTACCAGCGTTACTCTCGAAAATCGTCAGAATCGAAAACGACAATATCGTTTAGAGATTTTATATTAAGGATTGTAAATGTCCTTTTTACAATATATATTTTTATCTTATATATTTATACCTTATACTTTTTTTCTATGTTCATTTTTATTGGACATTAATTTAAAGTTCGTATTCATGAATTTCATAATATTACTGGCATGATAATAATATTACTAACTATTTAACCCTTAAAGTTATCCCCTCTCAGTGATAACATAAAGAATGAGGGGGGTCGCTGAAGACCCGAGCAGAAATTTAATTATTGTAACAAGGAGTTTTAATATTTTTGCACGAAAATTTTTTTGG
>CAKNYM010030174.1:3365-14492 GCA_932195095.1 Andricus curvator | reverse complement strand
AAAAAAAAAATTATTCAAGTTGTTTGATAAATGTTTGTCCTATTATTTGAAGGAAATTCAAGGTCATTTTGCAAAAACTAAGCGTTTTGTAAATTGTAATAATGAAAAAACAGTGAATGACCTCTGATTTGTTTCAGAATTAAAAAAAAAATTTATAGAGGTCGCTCAAGGCCATTTTAGGACAAAAATGCTCCTTCCTAATTAAATTGACGCTATTCATTGGTTATTTATTTCTGGCGCGTATGAATTGCGTTCTTTACAATTCAATATTGTACTCAGATTTTTTTCAGATTTTTACAATGACATTTAAAGGTGGTTCAAGGTCATTTTCTTAATAAAATGTTGATTCAATGAAACTTTCTCTAGTTTTTTTCTATAGAGAAGCAGTGTCAATTTATTCATTTCGGCAAAAAAAAATTAGTCAATTTGTTTGATAAATGTTTGTCCTATTATTTGAAGGACATTCAAGGTCATTTCGCAAAAAATGAGCGTCTTGTGAATTGTGATAATGAAAAAACAGTGCTAACACTTACTTGCATACTCGGTGGTAGTTTATCGCCAACTAAGTTTTCCTCTTTCTTTTCTAAAAGGTAAAGCATTACCCCTTCTTCTGTACTTATGATAATTAATTCTTCGTAATTACAATTTGGAAACGTAACTTGACCATATATTAATAAAGCTGCGATATCCTACTATTTTTAACGTTTTCTATTTTTAATTTAAAGCAACATAAAAAAAATAACTACCATGAAAAAGAAATTTTTTTTGAATGACCTTTTTTACAAAATGACCTTGAATGACCTTGAAGTAATATAACACGCAGTTATTAAACCTTTTGACTATTTTTTTGCCACAATGAATAAATTGACACTGTTTCTCAAAAAAGAACTAGAGAAAATTTAATTAAATCGACATTTTACATTTTAACGAGATTTTCAAAGCTTTTTAGGGATTCCATGAGATATCAAGGAATTTCGAAAAATTGTGAGGGATTAAAAAAGTCTTAGGCTATTTGAAAGGATTCTAAAGGATTACGAGATGTTTCACAGATTTCAATTGATTTTTAAAAGTTTCAAGAGATTTCAAATTTTAAAATATTTCAAAGGATTTCAAGGGATTTGAACGTATTTTAGGAGATATAAAGAGGTATTGATGATTTCTCGAGATTTTAACAGATAACGGAATTTCAAGGATCTTAAGCGATTTTTAGACAAAGGATGTCACGTGATTTGTATGGGATTTCGAAGATTTCAACAAATTCAAAGGGATTTCCAGAAATTTAATTAAATTTCGAATTATTTCACGGAATTTTAAGGATTTTAATTGATCTTCAGAGATTTTTACGGATTTCCATGGATTTTAAAGGATTATAAGGGATTTTTATGAGATTTTAAATATTTCAAGCAATTTCAAGCATTTTCTCAGTTTTTAAAGGGTTTTAAGGGAATTTAGTGCATTTTAAGATATTTGAAACAAATTCACTGTATTTGAAAGGATTTTAAAGATTTTGAAGGATATCAAAAGATTTTAATGTGATTTCGTATAAATCTTAAGGGATTTAAAAAGATTTCAGAGGATTTGAACGGATTTCAAGATATATAAAGCGGTTTCGAATTTTTAATTATTTGAAGAGATTTCCACGGATTGAAAGGAATTTATGGGTCATAAAGGATTTTAAACGATTGCAAGGATTTTCACAGTTTTTAAACGATTTTACGGCATTTTAATGGATTTCAAGAAATTTAAAATCAATTCATTGTATTTAAAAGGATTTAAATGATTTTGAAGGATATCAGAGGATTTTGATGTGATTTCGAAAATCTTAAGGAATTTAAAAAGATTTCAGAGGATTTCAAAAGATGTGCAAAGATTTCAAAGGATTTTAACGGATTTTAAGAGATATTAACGGATTTCGAATTTTTAATGATTTCAAGAGATTTCCAGGGATTTTAAAGGAATTTATGGGTCATTAAAGATTTCAAACGATTTCAAGGATTTTCACAGTTTTTAAATGGTTTTAAGGAATTTTAATGGATTTCAAGAGATTTAACACCTATTCGCTGTATTTAAAAGTATTTTAAAGATTTTGAAGAATATCAACAGATTTTAATATTTAATGTGATTTCGAAAATCTTAAGAGATTTAAAAAGATTTCAAAAGATGTGCAAAGATTTCAAAGGATTTTAATGGATTTTAAGAGATATGAAAGGGTTCCAAATTTGTAATTATTTAAAGATATTTCCACGGATTTTAAAAGAGTTTATGAGTCATTAAAGATTTCAAGCGCTTTCAAGGATTTTCACAGTTTTTAAAGAGTTTTAAGGGATTTTAATTGATTTCAAGATATTTAAAACAAATGCACTGTATTCAAAAGGATTTTAAAGATTTTGAAGGATATCAAAAGATTTTAATTTTGAATGTGATTTCGACAATCTTAAGAGATTTAAAAAGATTTCAGAGGATTTCAAAAGATGTGCAAAGATTTCAAAGGATTTTAGCGGATTTTAAGAGATATGAATGGGGTTTCATATTTGGAATTATTTTAAGAGATTTCCGCGGATTTTAAAGGAATTTATGAGTCATTAAAGATTTCAAACGATTTCAACGATTTTCACAGTTTTTAAATGGTTTTAAGGGATTTTAATGGATTTCAAGATATTTAAAACAAATTCACTGTATTTAAAAGGACTTTAAAGATTTTGAAGGATATCAGAGGATTTTAATTTTTAATCTGATTTCGAAAATCTTAAAGAGATTTAAAAAGATTTCAGAGGATTTCAGAGGATTTCAAAAGATTTGCAAAGATTTCAAAGGATTTTAACGGATTTTAGGAGATATGCAGGGGTTTCAAATTTGTAATTATTTTAAGAGATTTCCACAGATTTTAAAGGAATTTATGAGTCACTAAAGATTTCAAACGATTCCAAGGATGTTCACAGTTTTTAAAGGGGTTTAAGGAATTTTTATTGGATTTCAAGAGATTTAAAACAAATTCAATGTATTTAAAAAGATGTTAAAGATTTCGAGGAATATTAATGGATTTTAGTGTGTTTTCGAAAATTTCAAAGGCTTCAAAAAGGTTTCAGAGGATTTCAAAACACGTGCAAAGATTTCAAAGGATTAAAGCGGATTTTAATTTAAAATCCTTTGAAATCTCGTGAAATCATTGAAAATCGTTCAAATCTTTCAAAATCCGTGAAAATCCCTTGAAATCCTCATTGAGATCTTTGCAAATGTTGTCTAATCCGTTCAAATCCCTTTAAATCTCTTCAAATTAGTGATAAATGAATCTGAAATTCCTTGTAATCTTTCGAAATCCCTTTAAATGTTTTATAATCTCGTTTACAGTGAAAACAATTGATAAATTCTTTATTAAAATAGAGGGAGATGGGGTCTAAAATCATCCTTACGAAGGGAACCTGCACCCTTCGAAATTTTGTTTGGACCTCTACTCCTCCTTGTAGTAGGTCATTACCAAACTTGTCGCTTCATATACAAAAAATGGTTAAAAATCAATATTTTTTCTTGATTTACTTAAATGTAATAACCAATTTCAATTTTAAAAAAATTTCAATGAAAAAAAATGTCAGCAAATTCAGGCCGCAGGAATCGAGCCCAGGCTTTCCGATTACAAACACGGAGCGCCACCGCCTGATCTAACCGGGAGGACTATCAATCGAAACAAAATTCCGAAGGGTAGGTTGTTAGGTAATTAATGAATTAAACAATTCTTGCCTCAATCTCTTTCTTTTGACGTTAAGCGAAATAGAATGCGGGACCTGGATTTTTAATTGAGTTATTATTAAAATTGGTAGCATGAATTGATTCGAAATGACTTTGCGTGCACATCCTTCTTGTTTTGAAGTTAATTCAAACTTTTCACATTTATTCATTGCTTTTCTAATGAAAAGTTATTACCCCCGGGCATTAAAGTGATGCCTTTCTCTGTCTCTCTATTCATCCCGATCTACGTCTTCCTCTTGCTGAGTCTATTTACGATTCCTCTTTATGGTTATCCCCAGAAGCCGAAGCAGGAGTTTCCGATAGATGAGATGGCCAAGTACGGCAACAGCGACAGCAACACGCACACTTCATGAATATTCATGAAAATGCGACGTGCTGCTCGTTCCCGGAATGGGGCTAACACAGTTTCTTCGCCCCTTCGAAATGAGACACTGCGTAATAAGGCTCGTGACACAACAGCAAAAGGGATTTACATCTTCAAGATTCATTAATAAATTGCAGGCAGTCTAGCAAAATTTCTCAAGCGAATGCACTTGCAATCGAATTTTATGAATATGCATTCGGAAATCCCATTTTTCTGACAAAAATCCTTCCATCACTGCTGAAAGATACTTTCAGTTGCGATTAAACTACCCCTAGCACTCATTCAGAAACAAGAAATTTACCGCACTATAATTTTTGATAAAGGAGGAGTCGCTAAAATCTAGAAGAAACACTAAAGTAGCCCCTCATCTACTCCCCTACACCTTCAGCATCTCCCTCCCCTCTTCTACTCCCCCTCACCGCTCTCTTCTCTCTTATCCCTTCCGCACTCCCCACTCCCTACTTCCGCTTCTCTACTTTCCCTCTTCTCACTGTCCCATAATTACTTTCACACCACTCCCCTAATTACTCTCCTTAATTCCCACCCCAACCCTTCGCCTCATTCCCTCTTCTCTTATCGTTCCCTAGAAAGAAAAAAATTAGTTTAAAAATTAGAGTTTCGTAGTCTATTAAGGCGCCAATGAAGTTGTCCAAATCTCCCATCTCTCCGTATCTCTCCTCCTTTTCACCTGTACTCTTCTGCCTTACCCGATCCTATCTTATGATCCTCTCCACTCCACTCTCCTACTTCACGTCCCCCATTTACGCCCCTCCTCTACTCCCCCTCACTACATTCTCCTCTCCTAACTCACCTCCCCGCACTTCCTACTCTCTCCCTACTTATCCTTCTCTACTTTTCCTCTCCACACTTCCCATCTGCTCCCCGATTTCCCTCCCTAATTATCATCCCCCGCCCCTACCTTCCTCTCTCCTACCTCTCCCTGTTCTACTTCCTCTCCCGGAAAAATTTACAAGGGATACACAGACACCTGGCCAAAACGAAAAGGGTTTCTGCCCGAGGACACAAAGCCCTAAAAAAGTTAGTCAAAGTAGGCGCCGCGCGTCTACAAAAATAGGGTTTTGTAGAATATTAGGACTCCCCTTATATTCCCTTCTTTTGCTCCCTTCACTTTATGTCCTCCTTCCCAACTTATTCATCTACTACTTCCCCCACTTCTTTTTTTCTCCAAATAAAATCCCCTCTCCTACTTCCCGTCCGCAGTCATCACTTTCCCTCCCCTACCCACCCTTATCTCTAATTATTTCCACACTTCACCTCACCTCATTACCTCTTACTTACCCTATTTCCCCTCCCCTCATTTCTCCTCACTTACTTCCCCTCCCTGTATATTCCCTTATTTCTCCTTCTTTCCTTTCCTCATTCCCCCTTCTTCCCTTCCCTCATTTGCCCTCACTTCCCCTATTTCCCGTCTCATAATTTCTTCTACTTCCTCTCCCCTTATTTCCCCTCATTTCGTCTCACTTCCCATAATTCCCCTTCAGTCACTTCCCCTACTACCACTGCCTTCATTTCCCGCATGCCCCCTACTTCTTCTGCCTCGTTTCCCATCACATCCCCTACTTCCCTGCCTAATTTCCTTCACATCTCAAACTTCTCTTTCTCATTTCCCCTAATTCCCCCTAACTTCCCCTTTACTTTTTCTACTTATCCACTCCTTTCCCCTTTCTGTCCCCTAATTTGCCTCTCCTAATTTCCCTTTACTTCCCCTAATTCTTTCATAATTTGCCCTAATTCACCTACTTCCCCTTCCCTTATGTCAGTTTTTACCGAGGGGTTGGCAACTCGTGAAGTCAGGTGTACACTTGTAATGAAATCTCCTGAAATATCTGAAATCTCCTGAAATATCTGAAGTCACTTGAAGTCACTTGAATTCACTTGAAGTCACTTGAAGTCAATTGAAGTCACTTGAATTTATTTGAAGTTACTTGAATTCTATTGAAATCTCCTGAAATATTTGAAGTCATGTGAAATCACGTGAAGTTACTTGAAATCACCTGATTTCATTTGACTTGAAGTCACTTGAATTCATTTGAAGTTACTTGAATTCACTTGAATTAATTTGAAGTTACTTGAATTCTCTTGAAATCACGTGAAGTTACTTGAAATCACCTGATTTCATTTGTAATCACTTGAAATCTCCTGAAATATCTAGAAGTTACTTGAAGTCACCTGAAGTCACTTGGATTCACTTGAAGTAACTTGAATTCACTTGAATTTATTTGAAGTTACTTGAATTCTCTTGAAAACTCCTAAAATATTTGAAGTCATTTTAATTCACATGAAGTCATGCGAAATCACGTGAAGTTACTTGAAATCACCTGATTTCGTTTGTAGTCACTTGAAATCTCCTGGAATATCTGAAGTCACTTGAAGACACTTGGATTCAGTTGAAGTCACTTGAATTTACTTGAAGTCACTTGAATTCATTCGATGTCACTTGAATTCATTTGAAGTTACTTGAATTCACTTGAAGTCACTTGAATTCATTTGAAGTTACTTGAATTCTCTTGAAATCACGTGAAGTTACTTGAAATCACCTTATTTCATTTGGAATCACTTGAAATTTCATGAGATATCTGAAGTCACTTGAAGTCACCTGAAGTCACTTGGATTAACTTGAAGTCACTTGAATTCACTTGAAGTCACTTGCATTCATTTGAAGTTACTGGAATTCTATTGAATTCTTCTGAAATATTTGAAGTCATTTGAATTCACATGAAGTCAAGTGAAATCACCTGAAGTTACTTGAAATCACCTGAATTCATTTGTAGTCACTTGAAACCTCCTGAAATATGTGAAGTCATTTGAATTCACATGAAGTCACGTTAATTCACCGAAAGTCACATGAATTCATGTAATGTCACTTGAAATCACCCAAATTCACTTGGGGACACCCATATACCACGTGGACAGTTGGGGGGGGGGGGAATGACAAAAGTCTTTTTTCTTCAATTTTCATACATATCGCCCGCATATCTGTTCAAATCCACAAAAAATAAATGCGTTTAAAAAAAAAATGATATTCAGAAATTCCGCAAAACCCCATGTAGTTTAACACGTATTATTTCCCATAAGAAAGCAAGACGTTTTTGTAAATTTTATTCAGAATCGTCAATATTAGGTGTAACGATTTGACCCTGAAAACTCTTCTACAGAATTATCCATAGAATACGAATAAACACTTTTTGAATTTCGCCCCCATAGGTCTGATTTATAGAGTCCCAAATAAACCCCATAAGTGAAAAATTTGTTTTTGCGAGTTTTTGGCCCTAACTATTATTTTTCTGAGGTTTCTTTCAGTAAGCATTGTTTCTGATATATAAAAATATTACTTTATATTATACTGATAATTTGATGTTTAAATGAATGTTTAAACAATTTATTATTGTTTATAAACACTTTATCTTAGAGAAGAGTTAGAAAGTCGCGGTTTTATTTGAATTTTTCAACTTTCAACATTTCAGTTAGAGCGAAGCAATAATTAATTAAATTTAACAGAAGTAATTGTTCAAACAATTTACTATTTATAATAATGTTCTCTTAGAACAATGCTAAAATGTTGCAGTTTTTCCTAAAATTTTCCACTTTTGGGCCACTTTCAAATTATAGTAAGGTAATAATCAGATTAAGGTAACAAAAATAATTGTTTAAACCATTTATTATTATTTTCAATAATATTCTCTTTGAATAATGTTAAAAAGTTGCGGTTTTTTCTCAAATTTTCAACTGTTTTTCAACTTTTCACTTAGAGCGCAGTAATAATGAATGCAATTTAACACACGTAATTGTTTAAACAAATTATGCTTGTTTTTAGCTATGTAAATGTAAATTCTCTGAAATTCAAAATAAATTAAACATATTCATTAAAGTTGTCTGAAAGAATGTTTAAATACCTATACATTTTTGAAATCCTTTAATCTTGTAAAATTTGTGGAAATTTCTTTAAAAGTTCTAGAAATCTTTAAAATCACTAGGAATCCTTTCAAATTTAATTTAATTCATTTTCCAAGGTTCACTGGAAATGTCTTGAAATCTTTGGAAATCCTACAAAATTCTTTGGAATTCCTTGAAATTTTTCTAATCTTTTGAAATCCTTTGGAATTCCTCCAAATCCCCAGAAATTTTTGGAAAATGCTTGAAATTGAAATTGAAAATTTATCTCTGGTTGAAAATGTAACTACTTTGTTGAAAATCCATTTTTGTTTGTTTGTTAAGAATTAGATTTTTAACAGAAAATGTAAACATTATTTTTTTTTTGTTGAAAATGTATCCTTTTTTGGATGAAAATTCAACTATTTGGTTGAAAATTTGATATACATATTTTTTTTAATCAAAGTAGTTGTTTGAAAATGTATGTAATTCGTGAAAAATTCGCCTTTTTTGTAGAAAATTAATCTTTATGGTTGAAAATCCATATTTCTGGTATAAAATTCAACTATTCTAGTTGAAGGTTCATCATTTTAGTTGAAAATTCATCAGTTTGGTTGATAATTAATTTCTTCACCTGAAAATTCGAATGTCCATTTTTGGTTGAAAATTGATCTGTACTTGTTCAAAATTCAACAATTTGGATGAAAATTTGTCTTTTTTAACTGAAAATTCACGTATTTTGTTAAAAAATCAATTTTTTTGGTATAAAATTATCTTTCTCTTTGCAATTTATTCTTCTTGTTTGAAAATTCTTCTTTTCGGTTAAAAATTCAAGTATTCCAGTTAAATATTTATCATTTTAGTTGAAAATTCATCTTTCAGGTTGGAAATAAAATTACTTGGTTTAAAGTTAAACTCTTTATTTAAAAATTCATTTCTTTGGTTGAAATATGAGCTACTTGATGGAAATCTTCTTTTTTCTTTTGATGAAAAATATTTTTTTTGCCGAAAATTTGTTTCTTTTTTGGTTGAAAGTTATTCTTCATTTCAACTGAGAATGTAACTATTATTTCAGTTGAATATTCCATAATTTTAGTTAAAAATGTATCTGTTTGGTTGAACATTCATTTTTTGACTAAAAATTTAATTATTCACCTTTTCTTTGAATAATGATCTTTTTTAGTTGAAAATTCATTTTTTTTTTTTAGAAATTAATCTTCTTGGTTGAAAATTCATCTCTTTGGGCAAAAATTCAACTATTCTTGGTAAAAATACATCATTTTAGTTGAAAATTCATCTTTCTGCTTTAAACTTAAACTATTCCAGTTAAAGATTTACAATTTTTTTTGAAAATTCATCACTTTGTTGGAAAATGTAAGTATTTTTTTGAAAGATAGTTTTTTTGTTGAAAGTTAATTTTTTTTGTGGATAGTAATTTTTTTAACTGAAAATTGAACTCATTCCAATTGAATATTTGATAGTTTTAGTTTAAAATTCATCTGTTTGGTTGAACATTCATTTTTTTAACTTAAAATTTAATTATTTAAGTTTTGGTTGACAATTTATCTTTTTTAGAACAAATTAATGTTTTTTGTTGAAAATTAAACTATTCCAGTTAAAGATTTATCATTTTAGTTGAAAATTGATCAGCTGTGTTGAAAATTGAACTCTTTTCTTGAAAATTCGTTTTTTTTTGGTTGAAAATTAATTTTTCCAACTACAAGTTTAACTTCCTTTTTTTGTTGGAAATTGATGTATTTTTTATTGGAAAATTTAAGTATTTGTTTCAAAATTCATTTATTTTGGAATTTTTTGCTCTGTTGTTTTAAAGGATTTTTAGAATGAACGTCATGAATTAAAATAAATGTTTGGATTTTGTGGCAAAAATGAATATGTTGCTTTTAGTTGACCGGGAAAATTGAAAAACTTGACCGGGAAAACCCGGGAAAAAGATGACCTGAAGTTTTTTCAAAAGTAGACGTGGAAAGCGGGAAAGGTCGTAAAATTTTGAAACGGAACTTTTAGGTTTTCTAATTTGATATTATTTAATTTTACTTATCTTTTTTTGAACTTAATGAAGTTTTTTAATGCTTAACTTTTAAATGGTCTAATCTGATCTAAGAGGCCTTGCATAAATTACCTAGTTGAATTTCCAACTAAGCAAGATACATTCTCAACAAAAAATGTAATAGTTGATATTTTAACCAAGAAAAGATTTTTGTTTTAAATCAAAAATAGTTCAATTGAAAAAAATAGGAAATTTCCACCAAAAGAGATAAACTTTTAAATAAAAAAGACAAATTTTCAACAAGATTTGAATTTTCAACTAAGAAAGATTTTCCAGTCAATAAAGAAAAAAAATTCATCCAAACTGTTGAATTTTCGAGACAAAAAGATGAGCTTTATACAAAACAGTTTAATTTTCCACAAAATATTTGAATTTTCAACCGAAAAGATTAATTTTCCACAAAAAATTTTGAACTAAAGAAACGAGATTTCAACAAAGTATTTCTTTTTTCGATCAAAGAGATGAATTTTCAACTGAAATTATGAATCTTCATCCTAAGAAATAAATTTTCAAGAAAGTAGTTCAACTTTCAACCCAGGAGTTGATTTTCTCAAACTAAGAAGATTAATTTACAACAAGAAATGTAGTAGTAGATATTTTAACAGAAAAAGATTTTAATTTTAAATAAAAAACAGTTGAATTTAACCAAAAAGACGAATTTTCAATAAAATACTTGAATTCTCAACTAAAACAGATGATTTTCAACCAAACAGTCGCATTTATCACAAAAGAACGGATTTTCTAGCAAAAAAGAAGAATTTTCAACAAAATACATCAATTAATTTTCAACTAAATAATTAAAATTTAAACCAAGAGGATTATTTTTCTAACAAAAAATATGGATTTTCAATCAAATAGTTGAATTTTTAACTAACAAAGATCAATTTTCTACGAAAAATGTATGTTAATAGTCAAATTTTTAGTAAAGAAATGAATTTTCAAGTGAAAGTATGAATCTTCAGCTACAAAAATGAGTTTTTTAACAAAGTAGTTCAACATCCAATCAAGTAATTCAGTTTTCTACCAACTGGTGGACCTTTCCGCCAAATTATTGAATTGT
>CAKNYM010030173.1:26537-37672 GCA_932195095.1 Andricus curvator | reverse complement strand
TTTTTTTTTTTTTTGTATAAAAAAAACCTGGGACCTTTTGGTAATTTCCACCAAAAATATTTAAATTTTAAGTAAAAAAGAGTTAAATTAAACAAAAAGATACGAATTTTCAACTGAAAAAGATAAATTTCCATAGAAATTAATTTTTAATCAAAAATATGATGTTTCAGTTAATGATGTAACTTATCTAGCAAAAAGACGAATTTTTTAACAAAATTGTTGAATTTTCACTTAAAACAGAAACATTCTTAATATTCAAAATGCAACTAAAAAATGTATTTTTGACCAAATAGTGGAATTTTCAACCCAAAAGATGGATTTTCTACCAAAAAATACCAATTTTCAACAAAAGACATTTTAAAAAACCCGAATATTCATCCAAAGAAATGAATTTTTAACAAAAAATTGAACAGTTAAGTTTTGAATAAAAAAATTAATTTTCAACCAAATAAAATCAATTTTTAACAAAAGATTAAAATTTTCAACCAAGCTGATGAATTTTCGAACAAGAAGATTGAATTTCTATCAAAAATGATCAATTTTCCACAAAAAATGGAATTGTTAAATTTTCAATTAAAGAAATGAACTTTTAACTAAAATATTAAATATTCAACCCAAAAAAATGCAAGAAGATTGTATTTCTATTAAAAAAGACAAATTTTCAACAAAATACATACTAGAAATTGAATGGTTAAATTTTCAGTTAGAAAAATAAATTTTCAACCAAGAAGATGATGTTTCAAATAAGGAGGCAATTTAAACAATATTTTACACTATAAGGAAAAACAGTTGATTTAAACCAAAACATACGAATTTTCAAGGAAATAAATTAATTTACAACTAAAAAAGATAAATTTCCAAGCAAGAATGGAATAGTTACATTTTAGAGTTAAAAATTAATTTTTAACTTAAAAAAGGACAAATTTTCAACAAAATAGTTGAATCTACAACAACAACAAAATAAATCTTCAACCAAATAGTTTATTTTTCATACAAAAAAAAATAATTTTCAACCAAAAAAGATAAATTTTCAACAAAATACACGAGTTTTGAACTAAAATAGGTAAATTTCAACAAAAAATAGAATAGTTAAAGTTTCAGTTAGAAAAATTACCTTTCAATCAAAAAAACTACGAATTTTCAACAAAAAAGTTTAATTTTCAACCACAGAAATGAATTTTTGACCAAAAATATGTTTCAATTAATGAGGCTGCTTTTCAGTAAAAAAATCAATTTTCCAAAAATTAAAATTAAATTTTAACCATTATTTAAATTTTCAACAAAAAAAATGAAATCTTAACAAAAAATGTAATAGCTCATGTTTGAACTAAAAAAGATTTTAATTTTGAACAAAAACAATGTAAATCAACCAAAAAAAGCAATTTTCAATAAAATAGTTGAAACCTCAAACCAAAACAGATTTATTTTTAAGCAAACAGTTGTGATTTTTAACAAAAAAATACAATTTCTACTAAAATGGGTGAGCTTTAAACCAAAAAATACCAATTTTTAACGGAATAAATTCATTTTCAACTAAAAAAAAAAAAATTCCAAGCAAAAATGGTATAGTTACATTTTCAGTTTAAAAATTAATTTTCAACTAAAAAAAAAAGAAGAATTTTCAGAAAAACAGTTAAATTTTCAACGAAAAAAATGAATTTTTAACGAAGTAGTTCCACTTTCAATTAATTAGTGGAATTTTGAACCAAAAAAGATTTTTAAAAATTTTAATTTCAAGCCTAAAGTAGTTGAATTTAACCAAAAAAGATCATTTTCAACAAAATAGTTGAATTTTCAACCCAAAGGACCAATTTTCACCCAAGAAGAATGACTTTTGTTTCTGGAATTCCCTGACCAGAAGCAACAATAAAAATGCAGTAAATTAGCAGTGTGGAAAATAAAAAAATTTGAGACAAAAAACCCTACAATTGTCAGGCGTTATTGAGGTGCCAATGTGGCGATATCATGGCGCTAGTGTGGCGCTATCAAGGCGCTAGTGTGGCGCTATCAAGGCGATAGTGTGGCTCTAATGTGGCGCTATCAAGGCGCTAGTGTGGCGCTATCAAGGCCCTGACAAGAATCTATAAGATACAAATGATCATTTTTGTATATGCAAACCTATTTTTGTTACAGTTTATTAGTAAACATCAGTTTGACATCTTTTCAAATTGCCTTCAACATGAAACTATTGAAATTTGTTATCACTGATTTTCAAAGTTTCAATTTTTCACTTCAGTTTATAATGATTGGATTTTAAACATCACGATGCACAATTTGAAAATCAAACATGAGAAAGCATGTTGGAATCCTTGCAAGAGAATTATTGACTCGTTGACTCAAAAGCAATTCGTCACAGAGTGAAGTGTGTCTTTAGAAGAGATGAATAAAATTATAATATTAAGAGGTGTTAAAACTGAGGTTTTAACATTGAAAGGGCGAAAACGTGTTTTCATCCGGGCAATCGATCAATTCCGATCAGGACCCCTGTGGGAGTGAAACTCGACGAGTATGTCGTTATTGCCCTCCCCCTCCCCCTCCACTTATAATTCCACACCGGCTTTTATATAAAACGACTTTTGCCACGAACGCCCCTCTCGATCTCATCTTGAGAGCCGACAAGAGAAGACAAGCGATTACAAGAAAGAAGAAAGCAGATACAACGGATTCTTGGATCCTATCTTTTACACATGTAAAGCGTGATCCAAATTTAGTTTTACTTGGAAAAAAATAATAGGGTTTGTGGCATCATTTTAGGGTTTACTAAAAAAACTCGTTTTATTGGGACTCTTCGATTACTCGGGCGCTAGTAGGGCGCTGATCAGGCGATAGTGTGGAACTGATCAGGCGCTGGTCAGGAGCTAGTAGGGCGCTATCAGGGCCCTGCCAAGAAACCATAACATACACATTATACATTTTTGATGTTCTCAACCTATGTATGTCAGGACAATTTCACTATTAAATCTTTCACGATTGCAACATTTTATATTGAAAGCCTTGGTGGTCAGTTTTAACTTTTAAATTTAATGATTTTAGATTTACATATTATAAATTGGCTGACTTCAATTTTCAGTTTAAAAATTTTGAAATTAAACAATTTTGAAATAAGTGCCTCCCAAATAAATTCAAAATAATGAAAAATTGAAACAATAAAATTTTTTAAATACAAGCTTTAAAATTTAGAAGATTTTAGAACTATAGCAAATGAAAACTAATTTTTTTTTTCATTTGAAAATGTTCCAGAATATTCAACATTTCAAACTCAAACTTCTTATTGTTTTCCCTAATTTTTAATTTTTAATGTAATATCATAAAATTTTCCCAATTTTAAGAATGAATAATAATTCTAAATGGAGTGTTAAAAATTAAACGATTTAAAAATTGTGTTTTTTTAAATCAAATTAGATCAAAATTAAACTATCTGAAAATCATACCTCAGTAATTAAATAATGTCTTTAATATTCAATTTTAGAGTTCTGAATTTTCAATTTGAACGCTGAATTTTCAATTTTTCCCTTTAGTAAGCTTTAATTTGCAATTAAATTTGAAATGGATGCATTTCGAAAAGTATAATTAACAATTTGAAAATTGTCAGTTTTCAAACTATGTACCTTTACTTAAAATAGTTTGAGTATAAAAAAGTTTTAACAATATAAAAAATAATATAAAAATAGTTTTTATTTTCAATGTGTTCCATTTAAAATTACTTTTTATTTTGAACTTCTCTTTAGAATAATTTAATTTTAAATTATAATATGAAATTATTTTAATTTAAACGTTTTGAAATTTTCCTAATTTTGAAATTTTCATCTAAAATCATTCAATTTCGAGATTTTTCAATTCAAAATTGAATTTGTACAAATCAAATTTTTCAAAGAATCTGCATTATCATTAGAGAATAACAGAAAATATTTAACGTCTTTTCAGACTAGACAGAGCTATGAAAGAAAAATTATTTTTAAATAATTTTTTTCTGAAAAAAGGTCTTCTCCTTTCGCTCCGCTGGGAATCGGACCACAGAACTACTGATTTCCGGTCAGGTGCTTTCCCACTAAGCTACAAGAGAGATCGAGAGAAGAAACTTTTTTCAGAAATACACGCATTATTTTTCTAGATGGTACAAGTAAAATTTTTCAAGGAATCTGCGTTATCATTAGAGAACAACAGAAAATATTTAACGTCTTTTCAGACTAGATGAAGCGAAAGGAGATCTTTTTTCAGAAAAAAATTATTTAAAAATAATTTTTCTTTTATAGCTCCATCTAGTCTGAAAAGACGTTCAATATTTTCTGTTATTCTCTAATGATAATGCAGATTCCTTGAAAAATTTGACTTGCACCATCTAGCAAAATGTGTATTTCTGAAAAAAGTTTCTTCTCTCGATCTCTCTAGTAGCTTAATGGGAAAGCACCTGACCGGAATTCAGTAGTTATGTGGATTGATTCCCAACGGAGCAAAAGGAGATCTTTTTTCTGAATTTTTTTTTTTTATAATTTTATTTTTATTCGAATTCTTGATTTTTTAAACTTTCGTACTTCTACTTGAAAATCTCAGGCTCGATAAGATCTCCTTTAGTGTAAATCCAGCTGCTTTATATAATCCACACTATACATTCACGAAAAGACACCTGCAGCATGGAAAGGCGCTCTAATTTCGAACAATAGATTCTCAGTCTTCACTTTTGCAAATATAAAAACATTTACTCAAAAAGGATTAACTATCTTCACTCGGAAGTTCCATATTAAAATAAAACCCCATGGAATTTCTTTGGGACTTAAAAAAAGTTAAAAAATTGTTTTTGGTTTTAAAGGGCCGTTCATAAACTACGTTACCAATTTGAGGGAGGGGGGGGTATTTTTTTTACAAAATTTGGGAAGAATCCCAGGAGCGGTACAATTCTTTCCACTATTCCGCTCTTTACCCCTTTTTAAAAAAAAATCATCTGCTTTGCCTGTTTTCAAGAAAATTCCCCTTTTTCTCGTTTTTTCCTTTAAAATCGAACTGAATAGAACCCAATAGGAAAATCCAACTATTTTTGGTTCAAAGTTATTTTTTTTTTTCATTGATAAGCCTATTATTATATTCTTGGTACGAAATTCATCTCGTTTGAGTAAAAGTGCTTTCCCATTAAGCTACTAGAGAGGTCGAGAGAAGAAAAATTTTTCAGAAATACACGCATTATTATGCTAGATGGTACAAATCAAATTTATCATTAAAGAATAACAGAAATTCTTTTATTTTTTTAGTCTTTTTCAGACTAACTCCATTTAGTCTGAAAAAGACGTTAAAAAATTTATATTATTCTTTAATGATAATACAGATTCCTTGATAAACTATTTGGTTGAGAATTAACTTTTTATTGAAAATTCGTATTTTTGGTTGAACATTAAACATTTTGGTAGAAAATTGAACTATTTTATCTAAAAATGTAATCATTCCATTTTTGGTTAAAAATCTATCCTTTATAAGATAAAAATTTAACTATTTGGTATAAAATTCTAATTAATATTTATAATTAATATTTATAATTAATATTTTTTGTTGAAAATTCATCTTTTTGGGTGACGATTCAACTATTTTGTTAAAAATTCATCTGATTTTGCTAAATCAGGTTGAATTTAACTTATTGAAAATTCTTATTTATTTATTTTAATTTATTTTTTAAACTTAAACCTCAACGACTCTATTTTTGGTTGAAAACTTATCTTTTTTAGTCTAAAATTCAACTATTTGGTTGAAAAAATTTTTGTTGAGTTTTAATCTTTTTTTATTTGTTTGAGAATTCTATCATTCGGTTCAATCTTTGTAGGTTTGAAAATTCAACAATTTGTTTATAAATTCAAATATTTGGTTAAAAATTGAATTGTTTTATTGAAGTTATCTGTTTCGGTAGAAATTTTGGATTTTCTTAAAAATTCAGCATTTTGGATTGAAAATTCATCTTTTCATGTTTAAAAGTCAACTGTTTTCCAAAATATTGGACTTTTTAGCTTGAAAACATCACTCTTTGGTTGAAAAATCGTCTTTTTGGGTATAAAATAAATTTCTTGTAAAAAATTCATCTGTTTGGTCGAGGATTCAACTATTTTGTGAAAAATTGTTTTTTTTTGTTTGAATTAAACTGATGGAAAAGTCATATTTCTTGGCTGAAAATGAACTTTTTTGTTGAAAAGTCAACTGTTTTGTTGAAAATGCATCTTTGTAGGTTGAAAATTCAACTGTTATTTTAAAGACATCTTTTTTGGCTGAAAATTCAACTGCTTTGTCAAAAAGTCATCTTCCTTGATTGAAAATGAACTTTTTTGTTGAAAATAGAACTATTTTGTTAAAAATGCAAATGTTTTTGGTTTAATTTGAATATTTTCTGTTAAAAAAATGCAACCATTTGGTTGAAAATGCATCTTTGTAAGTTGAAAATTCAACTATTTTGTTAAATACATCTTTTTTGGTTGAAAATTCAAATGCTTTTCCAGAATTTCATCCTTTTGGATTGAAAATTCATCTTCCTTAATTGAAAATGAACTTTTTTGTTGAAAAGTCAACTTTTCGAATTAAAAATGCAACTATTTTCTTGAAAATGTGACTATTTTTGGTTCAGTTTTAATCTTTTTTTTATTGATTTGAGAATCGGATCATTTGGTTAAAAGTGAATCTTTGTAGGTTTGACAATTCAACTATTTGTGTAAAATTCAAACATTTAAAAAAAAATTTAATTATTTTTTAAATTCAACTGTTTTGGTCAAAAATACAACTGTTTTCCTAACAATTCGTTGTTTTGAATTGAAAATTCATCTTTTATGGTAGAAAAGTAATCTTTTTTATTGAAAATTCATCTTCCTTAGTTTAAAATTAACTTCCTTGGTGCAAATTTAACTTTCTTCTAAAAAATTCGGTTTTTTTACTTGAAAATTTTACTATTTGGTTAAAAGGTCAACTATTTGATTGGTAATTTAACTGTTTGGTTAAAAATAATTTTTTTATCTGAAATTTATAAAGGAAAAAAAATTAAACAATTGACTTTGCTTTTAAGCAGTAAAGCAATAACTTGTATCAAAGGAAGTCGTTCAAAACTCATAAAAGGAAGCGCAACCATACCACACGATAAAATTCAACCACTTCGCTGTAGAAAGCGGATGACAGATATACATCGTCGTTCGTTTGAAAACCACCTGTGAATGTCCCATGAACGTCTCTTGAAACTCGAATGACTTGCGACATTTTATAACACCAATCAGAATCATAAAAGACCCCTGCAGGGAAAACCAGGAGTTGTAAATTACAATAAAATTCTTATTAATAAAAAAAAAAAAAAATTCGGTCAGAGAAGTGGAAAACTGCAGAAAACCAAAACTCCTGAGCGCTAGCGGTTACCCACAGACGAGTTTGACAGTATCGAGTACCCACATTCATCCTCGGCGTAAAACCTCCCGCTCGAAAGTAGTTAAACGCTGTAAAAAAACACGACAAGCGAGAATCCCGAACGGTCACCCATCCGAGCGCTGACCGCGCCCGGAAAATATAAATGTACAAAACAATTTTTTGGAACGCTTCGAAAAATGAGAATTAGTGATTTTATTTTACAAGTAAGGCATCTAAATACAGACTTCGCCTTTTTTAAAGCATTCCTCTTTTCTCCCCTGCTTTGAATAATTTTCTCCTTTTTCTCGTTTTTTCGCCTTAATTCGAACTTAATTAATAGAACGAAATAAGAAAATGAAAATCAGAATTCATCTCTTTTAGTTACAAATTCTACTGTTTGGTTGAAGATTTAACTGTTTTGCGAGCTATTTTGTTGAAAATTCGTTTTTTTAAATTTATTTTTTTAGTTTTTTTATAATTTTCTTAGCTGAAAATTCAAGTAATATATTTTTAGCTGAAAATTGATCGTTTTTCTTTGAAAATTCAACTATTAATTTTGTTAATTCAAAATTCATATTTTTTGGTTGAAAATTCGACTACTTGATTGAAAGTTGAACTACTTTGTTAAAAATTCATTTTATGGTTTTGAGATTCCTCTATTTTGTTTAAAATTCATTTTTTTGTTTGTTTAAAAATTAATTTTCAACAGAAAATTTAACTATTCTATTCTTGGCTGATAATTGATTGTTTTTAGCAGAAAATTCAACTATACAGTTGAAAATTGTATTAGATGAAAATCCATCTCTTTGGTTGAAAATTTAATTATTTGGTTGAAAATAAACTTTTTTTGAAAATTCAAGTAATATATTTTTGGCTGAAAATTGATCGTTTTTCGTTGAAAATTCAACTATTAATTTTTTTAATTAAAAATTCATATTGTTGGTTGAAAATTCGACTACTTGATTGAAAGTTGTTGTTAAAAATTCATTTTATGGGTTTGAGATTCCTCTATTTTGTTTAAAATTCGTTTTTTTTGTTTGTTTAAAAATTAATTTTTTAACCGAAAATTTAACTATTCTATTCTTGGCTGAAAATTGATTGTTTTTAGCAGAAAAATTCAACTATACAGTTGAAAATTCTATTAGCTGAAAATCCAACTCTGGTTGAAAATTGAATTATTTGGTTGAAAATAAACTTTTTTTGAAAATCCAAGTAATATATTTTTGGCTGAAAATTGATCGTTTTTCGTTGAAAATTCAACTTTTAATTTTGTTAATTAAAAATTCATATTTTTTGGTTGAAAATTCGACTACTTGGTTGAAAGTTGAACTACTTTGTCTTAAATTCATTTTATGGGTTTGAGATTCCTCTATTTTTTTTAAAACTCGTTTTTTTTTGTTTAAAAATTAATTTTTTAACAGAAAATTTAACTATTCTATTCTTGGTTAAAAATTTAATTATTTGGTTGAAAATAAACTTATTTTGATGATTCATATCTTTCTTAAAAATTCCACTGTTTTATAGAAAATTCGTCTTTTGAGTGTAAAAATTCAACTGTTTTGTTGAAAATTTTTTTCTTTGGTATAAAATTCTATTATTTTCGTAGAAAATTCAACTATTTGGTTGAAAATTAATTTTTTGTTTGAAAATTCATATTTTCGGGCAGAAAATTAGAATGTTTGATAGAGAATATTCCTTTTTCACTTAAAAAATTCAACAATTTGATTACCATTTTCTTCTATCTTGAAAGAAAAATTGAATTAAAATACAAAATTAATCTGTTTTTGTTGACGATTCAACTATTTTGTTGAAAATTCGTCTTTTTTAGACATAAAATTAAAATCTTTTTTTTTTATTGAAATATTAACAATTATATTTTTTGTTGCCGATCAACCTTTTTTTATTGAAAATTCAACTACTTCGTTCAAAGTTGAACTTCTTTGTTGAACTTTTTTTTTTAATTCATCATTTAAATTGAAAAATTAATTATTTCATTAAAAATTCTAGTATTTTGTTAAAAAGTCATCTTTTTGGTCGAAAATGGTTGAATTTAACTATGTATGATTCAAAATAAAAATCTTCTTTTAATTAAATTAAACTGTTTTTGACTTCAAATTTCAATCTTTTTTTTTTGAAATATTAACTATTATATTTTTCATTAAGAATTCATCGTTTTTTATTTGAAATTCAAATATTGTTTTGGTTGAAATATTAACTGTTATATTTTTCGTTGATAATTCATCGCTTGTTATTTAAAATTAAAATCTCATTTTGTTTAAAATATCTGTTATACTTTTTTCGAGGATTAATCTTTTTTGATTGAAAATTCACTACTTGGTTCAAAGTTGAACTTCTTTGTTAAAAATTATTTTTTTTTTTTTGAAAATTCATCATTTTAATTGAAAAATTAATTATTTTATTAAAAATTCAAGTACTTTGTTAACAGATGATCTTTTTTGGTCTAAAATTTGACTACATTGTTTAACATTCGTCTTTTTGAATGGATGATTCGTTCTTTTATATTTAAAATTTAACTTAAGATTCCTTTAAAAATTTCCTTTAAATTAAATTAATCCTTTATTAAATTAATGAATTAAAATTAAAAATTAAATTAATCCTTTAAAATCTCCCTTTCGCTTGAAAAGTTAATTTTTTATTTGTAAATGTAACTGTTTGTTTAATAATTAATTTTATTTTCTTGAAAATGCAACGATTTAGTTAAAAAGTCATCTTATTTCGAAAATTGAAATGTTTGTTAAGAAATTCGTCTCTAGCGATTGAAAATTCATTTTTTTTTGGTAGAAAAGTTCTTGGCTGAAAATTCATCTTTCTTGGTGGAAAATTAATTTTTGTTGTTGAAAATTTCACCATTTGCTTGAAAATTCATTTTTTCGGGTTTTAATTTTATTATAATAAATCTAAGAATCTAAGCCCCTACGAAGAAAGTAGTTGTTTATCTCCCATAAGATTTTATAATTTTTATAAAAACCCCATAGAATTTATTTTATATTCATTTATTTTTTAAATGCACCTTTCATTTATTTTTTTTTAATTTTTAATTTTTAGTTTGCCAGTGAAAGGTGTATTCTAACAAAAAGGTTCGATGTATCTAATCTTTTTCGATTAATCGTGAATAAATTAAAATTCTTTTCCCGGATGAATCGAAGTATAAATTAAAGTTGGACTCTAACAATTTACTATACAACTTTTCCCATCGAGACGATAGATTACGAGTAGGCAGAGAATCTATAGCTTTTCTATCTTTGGGTCGTAAGTCGCCTATTTTTATTAATTAGGACCAAGAATTCATTAGAGAAAGTGATTTTTTTTAGAAATACGAGAGAACAAAATGAGAAAGAAATATCTAAGTTTTTCTGCAACTAAATTATTTCTCTTAATTAATTCCTATTTTGGGAAAATTGTAATAATTACAATTCTTGGTAAATTTTATAGGAAAGACCACAATTGGAAAATGGCCAGAAAATTCTTTACGAAGTATTAAAAAAATTTCCAAAAATTTGAATTTCTTTTATTGCTCGAAAATTTCAGGAAAATTTTAATCAGGATTTTTTCTGTTTGCGGAAAATTGTAATCACCAAAAACTTCCCGATATTTTTTTGGAAATATTATTTGGAAATTATATTATCTAGAATTTGTTCTGAATTTTCCGGGATTTTTCCAAAAAATATACTAGAAAATTTCTGGTGAGTTTTCTCGAGAATTTTCCGAAAAATTCTACTCCCTGGAAATTCTCGAGAATTTTCCGGAAAATTCTACTC
>CAKNYM010030173.1:0-26527 GCA_932195095.1 Andricus curvator | reverse complement strand
CGGAAAATTTTACTCACTGGAAATTCTCGAGAATTTTCCGGAAAATTTACCCGAAAGAATTTTGAAGAAAAAAGATTATCAGTATAAATAAATAAAATAAACTTGCCTTATTTACTGAATTATCAATTTGAGTTCTTCATTTTAAACTTGATTGAAGTCTCGACGACACGTCTTGCATAGAACCTATCATTCGGCTTCTCTTTCCTCGTTAATTGAGGAGCAGTGCATGCACGCTCGTTTTATCCTGTCATGCGGGACTTCAAGCACGTTTCGACTTGTCATGGTGGTCCCAGAGTTGACCAAATACACCATAAATATACCCCATCATTGAAAAAAAACGTCAATACAAATTATCATTTAATTTTCCACTAAGATTAACCCAAAGTTGTCAAAAACGAAATAATATCGAGAAAAAAAACTGTGCCTCCCTCTGAGATCGAACTCCCGGTGGTACCAAAGCTTCACAGATCACTCACTGACCATTAAGATGTTTCAAAAATGGATAGGAGATTTTTTCATCAATTTTCATGCATATCGCCCCTAAATTTGTTCGAATCCACAACAACATAAATACAAGGTCCCGCAAGCCCCATGAAGTTTGACTCGTATTTCCCATAAGAAAAAAATACATTTTTGTAAAATGAATTCAGAATCGTCAATATTAGGTGAAACGAGGTGAAACTCAACATTCCTTTTCACAATTAGCTATAGAATACAAACCAAAACTTATTTTTCAAATATCACCCCCATAAGTGTGTTTTATAGGACCCCAAAAAAACCCTATAGGTGTAAAATTGAGTTTTGCGAGTTTCTGGCGATAATTATGACTTTTTTGCGGTTTTTTGATATAAATTGTTTCTAATAAGTGAAATACTACTTTCTGCTGATATTTAGATGTTTACATAAATTGTTTAAACAATTTATTATTGTTTTGAGCAATTTTCTCTTAGAATAGAGATAGAAAGTCGCGGTTTTTCCTAATTTTTCTACTTATTTTCAACTTTTAAGTTAGAGTAAGGCAATGATGAATTAAATTTAACAGAAATAATTGTTTAAACAATTTATTATTATTTATAATAATATTCTCTTAGAATAATGCTAGAAAGTTGCAGTTTTTTCTAAAATTTTATACTTTTTGTCAATTTTTTACTTAAAGTTAAGTAATAATTAATTCAAGTTAAAAAAAAAACATTTTTGTAAACAATTTATTATTATGTTAAATAATATTATCTTTGAATAATGCTAGATAGTTGCGGTTTTTTCTGAAATATTCAATTTTTTGTCCACTTTTCGCTTACAGCAAGATAAAAATTATTAAAATTTAACAAATATTTTTTTTCAACAAATTATTATTATTTATAACTATCTTCTTCAATAGTAATGCTAGATAGGTGCCGTTTTTTCTGAAATTTTCGACTTTTTACATAGTGAGGTAATAATTAATGCAAGTTAACAAACATAATTGTTTAAACAATTTATTATTGTTTATAACTATCTTTTCTCAGATAATTGCTAGAAAGTTGCGGTTTTTTATGAAATTTTTCACTTTCCTTTTTGCCTTTTAGTTATGAACAAATAATGAATAAACAATAGAGAGAATAATTTTTTAAACAATCTCTTTTTTTGTTGTGAATATTTTTTTTTTAAATGAAACAAATATTTGAAGTATTCTTTAAATTTTCTACATGAATCATACTAAATGTAAATTTTCCATGAAATTGTTACTGAGAGCCTTTTTGTTTAAATTAATATTAATATTATATATTAAACTATAGTCAATTGTTGAAACAATTATTTTTCTTAACTTGTATGAATTATTATCTCAATAAGTAAAAAGTAGACTGAAAGTTTGAAATCTCAGAAATAAACGCAACTGTCTAGCATTATTCAAAGAGAATATTATTAAAGATATGTAATATCAGATTGTTCAAACAATTATTTTTGTTATCTTGTATGAATTATTATCTCAATAAGTAAAGAGTAGACAAAAAGTTTAAAATTTCAGAAAAAACCGCAACTATCTAGCATTGCTATAAGAGAAGACATTTATAAACAATAATAAATTGTTTAAACAATTATGTTTGTTAATTTGCATTAATTATTGTCTCACTAAGTGATAAGTGGGCAAAAACTTAAAAATTTCAGAAAAAAACCGAAACTATCTAGTATTAATATACGAGAAGAAAATTATAAACATTAATAATTTGTTTAAACAATTATGTTTGCTAAATTGCATTGATTATTACCAAACTTTGAGTGAAAATGGACAAAAAGTTGAAAATTGCACAAATAACCGCAACTTTCTAGCATTATTCACAGAGAATATTATTAAAGATATGTTAATATAAAATAGTTTAAACAATTATGTTTGTTAAATTGCAATAATTATTACCTCACTAAGTGAAAACTGCACAAAAAGTTGAAAAGTTTAGAGAAAACTACAACTTTCTAGCATTATTGTGATAGAGTATTATTATAAATAATAATAAATTGTTTAAACAACTCTCTCTGTTAAATTCAATTGATTACTGTCCCCATTTAACTGAAAAATTTTAAAAAGTTGAAAAATTAAAAAAAATCGTGTCTTTCTAGCTCTATTCTAAGAAAAAATGGTTAAAATCAATTAAGAATTGTTTAAACAATTTATGTGAAAATCTAATTATCAGAAAGTAGCGTTTTATGTATTAGAAACAATTCGGATTTTAAAAACCGCAAAAAAATAATAATTAGCGCCAAAAACTCGCAAAATCAATTTTTCACTCATGGAATTTTTTTTGGGACCCTATAAAACAGACCTATGGGGGGTGATATTTAGAAAAGAATTATTTATTTGTATTCTATAGCTAATTGAGAAAAGAAATTTTAAGTTTCAATTCGTCTCACCTAGTATTGACGATTCTGAAGAAAAATGTTTAAAAAACGTCTTTTTCATGTGAAATACCTGTTAAACTTCATGGGGCTTGCGTAAAAACTAAATATATTTTTTTTCAGAAAAAATCTATATTTTCTTGTGGATCGTTCACTTTTTCACTAAATTTAACCCACATTTATCAAAAGTGAAATAATATCAAGAAAAGAAAATTGTCTTCCTCTGGGATCGAACTCCCGGTGGTACCAAAGCTTCACAGATCACTCACTGACCATACCTATAAGGTCAATTTTATCTACGTATCTGCTTCAAGTTCAAGATTGAAAATAATTTAAAAAATTTAAGTCTCGCTTCTTTGGTCATTGTAATTTAATGAAGACAATTTATTCTGATAACGGGTATCTTGAGGGAATGTGTAATTAAAATTAAATAAATATATACATTTTATGAGGTGTAATAAAACGGGGAAAGGAAGTAAACTTATCAGTAAGTCCGATTAATTAAATGCTTCTCTTTCAAAGTCGGTGTAATAAATGAGGAGATTTCTGTTCCATAAAATAGGCTTATAGTGGCCTTGAGTATTTCTGTGCGAGTTATTGCTACTTAACTCGATTTAGGAGTAGAAGAGTAGTCATTTCTTAATACCGCGTCGGCGGATATCGGCGTGTGAAGTATCTGACCCGACTTCCGCGTTAAAACACCGGATCGTATCGTAGAAGCTTAGATGAATGGGAGAAAAAAAAAACAGAGTGGAATGCTGCCTTAACTGAGACAAAATAAAAAGAGTCAAAAAGGCCAGGAACGCTTTTACGACTCGAAGGCAATGCGCGATAAACGTTTATCACGTGTTAATTGCACGCACGTTCGATCCCAGACTACCGTTTCCTATTTCTTCACATTTCCATTTTTTTTCAAGCAGAGAATGATAAAACATTTATAAAATAATTTTCATGACAATGTTTTGTAAAATTATTCTGAACTTGGGGTGCAGTTCCGAATAGGTGAACCCTCCGATTTTGTTGATTTTGGCGAAAATTGGCGACAAGGACGTCTTAATGTAAAAACCATTAAAAAACCAATAAAAATTATGATTTCTTTCTTTATCTCAGTAAATACGAAGAACTTTGAAAAATGTGTCAAACAAAAGTTCTAGCTAGTATAAAAATACATCTTTTTTGTATTATACACTTTTTGCCTAAAACCATTATTTTTCGAGAAAAAGAGGATTGTGTTGGAGAAACAAGAAAACAGTTACAGATATTCGTTCGGTCACGCTTGTCCCCTTTTCCAGGTTTGAGTGGGGGAGGGGCTACGCATTTACTGACTGGTTACGGAAATGTGTTCAGTCATGCTCGTCCCCTTTTCCAGGTTTAAGTGTGGGGGGGGGGTCTACGCATTTACTGACTAGTTACGAAAAAGGGACGAGAAAAAAAGGGAAAAAAGGGACGAGAGTGACGGTTTTCTTGTTTTTATTGTTTTTCTAACGCAATCCTTTTCTTCTCGAAAAATAATGGTTTTAGGCGAAAAGTGCATAATACAAAAAAGATGTATTTTTATACTAGCTACAACTTCTGTTTGAAACATTTTTCAAAATTCTGCGTATTTACTGATATAAAGAAAAAAATCATAATCTTTACGGGGTTTTTTATGCTTTTTACCATGAAGACGTCCTTGTGGTTTCAACGAAATCGGAGGGTTCACCTATTCAGAACATTATCCCCGAACTTGTAAAGAATACATTTTTTTTGAAAATATATTTATCCTTTCTAAAAAAAATAGGGGGAACGGAATTTTTGAAAACCTCGCACTCTTTTTTGTGAGCGCGAGGTTTTCGAGAATTTCGTTCGCATACTGCGTGAAATTGCTGCAAGTGGCTGTTTTCAGTTTATTCTTTTGAATTTTATAGAATTTTTTTATTCGCAATTTCTGAATGAGGAATTTTAGTTCTGAAAATTTATTTTTAAAAGAGAAAATTTATATTGTAAATGATTCTTTAATAATAAAAGCAACAATTATGTTCTTAACTTTTTGACCAACTTTTTCAAAAATGACAAAAGGATTCTATTCATAACCCATTCAATAATTTCTGAATGCTTATAAACATTATTGATAAAAGAGAACATTTTAATTGTAAATGTTTTTTATTATTGAGAAATAAATCTGTCCTTAACATTTTTATCACACTATAATGGACAAAATAAAATATATCATGGACAAAAACTCAGTAAAAAATTACCGATTTTGACAATAAAATTTCTGAGAGAATTGGAAATGATTTGGATTTTATTCTCAATTTTATTTTAAAACATTAACTTGAAGAGTTCAAGATTTCAAAATATGTCGAAAAAGAATCTGGATGATTTTAAACCGTTTTTGTTAATTTTTGCAAAATTAAAGAAAATTTTTTTAAAAATATTGAATTATGTCAAAAGATATTTCAAAGTTTTAGAATTTTTGGAAAGATTCAAAAATTATTTAAAATTTGAGAAGATTTCAAAACATTTGAAACAAAACGTAGATTTTTCAAGATTCTGAAATAAAATTTTGAATTGTTTCTTGAGATTTTAAGGAAAATTGAAATTCATTTATTATTTTGATAAATTAATTTTAAGAAAATATTTAAAAAGACTAGAAAACATTTCAAATACTTTTCTAAAAATTCCAAAAAGAATGTTAAAGATTTTAAAGATAATATTTAACAAGATTTTGAAACATTACAAAATATTTCCAAAGTTTTGAAAATATACAACAATAATTTTAAACCTAAATGATTTCAAAAAATTTTGAAAAATGAAGATTTTCGAAGATTTGGAACAAAAAAAATAGAAGCTTTTCAAGAATTTAAAAAAGTTTCAAGAGAATACAAACTTTTTAAAAATGTTTTTGGGAAAATTGTTAATAATTTTTTATTTTACAAAAAAGTATTTTTAAAGACTATTTTTAAAAAGATTTCAAAACATTCCAAAAGATTTCCGAAGTTTTGAAAAGATACAAAAATTATTTTAACATCAAAATGATTTTTAAGATTTTTGAGAAAATTTTTTATAATTTTTGATTTTACGAAATTTATTTTAAGACTATGTTTAAAAAGATTTTTAAAAATTCCAAAATATTTCCAAAATTATCAAAAAAAAAATCTGGAAGATTTTCCGAAATTTTTTTTTATTTTGCAAAATTTTTCAAAGTTTTAGGAAAAATTTGAATCATTTCAAAATATACTTAGGTTTTAAAAAATTTCAAAAATAATTTAAAATTTGAAAAGATTTTTAAAAACTCAAAAAAAAGTGTATGATTTTGATGATTTCGAAATACAATTTTAAAGTTTTTTTTTTAATTTTTGAAAAGTTTCAACATAATAAAAATATTTTCTTAAGATTTCTGGTGATATTTAAAGTGATTCTTTATTTTTTTAAATTAATTTTAAGAGAATATTTAAAAAAATTTTAGAAGTTTGGAGAGATTAAATATATTTATAAACTTTGAAAAATTTATAAATCATTATTAGGTTTTCTCCAAGCTTTAAAAAGTCCTAAATATCTTTCAAACTCAAATTTTTCCTAAAATTTCGTCAAGTCCCGTAAAAAAGAGATTTTTCTAGAAATTTTCTAGAAACTGTTTCGACATATCTGAAATGTTCAAAAATCTTTTTGAATTTTCTAGAGAAACCTACGAAAATTTTATTTATATAACTTTAAAGCAAATAAACAAAGAAACTTAAAAAATAAATAGTTATATTAGACATTTTCATTTTGTATCAAAAATTATTTTTCCCTCCAAATTATGAATTTAAATTAAAAATATTTTTTAGTTTAATCATCAAATTCAATTACTTAGTTAAAACTTAAACTTCTTTGTTAAAAATTTACTTGTTTGGGGAAAAATTCATAATTTTAGTTGAAAATTAAACTACTTTGTTCAAAAAATTTTGTTTGGGTTGAAAATTAATTTTTCTAACTGAAGATTGAAACATTCGTTTAAAAATTCAACTGTGTGGTTGAAAATTCACATTTACGGATTTGAACATTCGTTTGTTTTGTAGATAATTCGTATTTTTGGCTTAAATTTAAACAATTTGTTAGAAAATTCAACTGCTTTGTAGAAAATTCGTTTTTTAAAATGAAACATTAATTTTTTTAAATGAAAATTTGACTATTCAATTTTTGGTTAAAAATCGATCTTTTTTAGTTTAAAGATTCAACTGTTTGGTTGAAAATTTATGTAATTTTAAAACTTCTAAGAAACCTTTCCAAGAAAATCGTTAGTAATTTCCAAATAAAAAACCATTATTTAGTTTCTGAAAATTTTTCTTGTACAATTCTTTGGAAATTTCGAAGAATATAATTTCTCAGGGAACTTCCGAAAAGCACTGAGAAAATGATATGTGTTAATGTGTCATTTGCAGGCAACTACTAAAAAAATGTTTAAAAAATTTTCAATAAATTTCAGGGAATTGAATTTTTTTGGTAAAATTTGGAAACTTCCGAGAGCACAAACTCCATAAAATGACTGGGAAATTTTAAGGAACTTTCTAAAAATACATTTTCTCGAAAAATTACTGTAACATTCTCGGGAAGCCTCCAGAACCCGAACCGGAAAGTTATTTTGTTTTCAAACATTATTTTTCATGATAATTAAAATAAAATAAGTTATTATTATTGTTGTTGTTCTTTTAGTTTAATCAAACTGAAAAATCTTCCAAAAAAATAATAAATACATATTGAGTTATTAATATCACAAAATTCAGACTCATCTCTTATTATCTAGTTTACTCGAACATGCAAGAGACAAACTGATAAGCCTTCGTATTTTTGCAGGCGGAAATAGAACTGATTAAATGACTCGCTTATCTATTGTGAATTATGTCACACCATCGGTTTTAAAAACTAACACTCTCAAAATAAATAAAAAAACAGAAAAATTTTCTAAATAAAAAAAAAATACTCTCAAATAAATTAAAAAATCCTTTCCAAAGGGGCCGTGAATAATGACGTAAACTTTATTTCACAAATTTTGAAAAATTTACCCCGTTTGTAAGGGTTCTTAAGTTTTGAGCCCCCTTTCCCCTATCTTATTTTTTTTTTGCCGACTAAATTTTTTTTCGTGAATTAATTTAGGGTTTATCCCAAAATTAGGTAAGACAATTTGGGGGCTGGGAGGATTTGGTAAAATCTTACTGTTTATTATTAATTAACAAAGTAGTTCAACTTACAAAAAAAAGAATTCTCAACAAATAATGTAATAGTTGATATTTTAATCGAGCAAAGATTTTTATTTAAAATCAAAAACAGTTGAATTGAACAAAAAAGACATATTTTCAACAAGAGTTGAATTTTCAACCAAAAAAGATTTTTCAGTCAATAAAAAAGAATTAATCCAAAATTTTGAATTTCCAAGCCAAAAAGATGAGCTTTCTACAAAACAGTTAAAGTTTCAACTAGATAGTTGAATTTTCAACCAAGAAGATTGATTTTTCACAAAAATTTTTTTTTAACAAATTACTTACATTTTCAACCAAATAGTTGAATTTTTAAACTAAAAAAGATCAATTTTATGACAAAAAATGCAATAGTTCAATTTGTATTGCAAAAAATTAATTTTCAACAAAAAAAACGAATTTCTACAAAATAGTTAAATCTTCTACCAAATACTTGAATTTTTTACTAAATTGTTGAATTTTCGGGTCAGCAAGACGAATTTACTACAAAACAGTTGAATGTTCAACCAAACAGTTGAACCAAAAAAGATGAAATTTCTACCAAAAGAAATGAATTTTCGAATAAAAAAACGAATTTTCAACAAGAGTAGAGTTTTCAACCAAAAAAGATTTTGTAGTCAATAAAAAAAAACTTTGTCCAAAATGTTGAATTTTCAAGCCAAAAAGACGAGTTTTCTACAAAACAGTTGAATTTTCCACCTAACTGTTGCAATTTTAACCAAAAAAGATTAAATTTCTTCCAAAAGAAATTAATTTTCAAATAAAAAAAAACAAACGAATTTTCAACAAGAGTTGAATTTTCTACCAAGAAAGATTTTTTAGTTTATAAAGAAAAAGATTTCAGCCAAAAAGATGAATTTTAAACCAAGAAGATTACTTTTTCTACTAAAAAGTCGAATTCTCAGCAAAATACATGAACTTTAAACTTTTAACCAACAAAATTGATTTTTTAGACAACAACATTTTAAACAAAATACACAAATTTTATTATCAACTAAACAGTTCAATTTTCAACCGAGAAGATTAATTTTTTACCAAAAAAGACGAATTTTCAACAAAATACATCAATTTCCAAAACCAAATAATTGAAGTTTTAAGTAAAAAAGATCAATTTTTTACCAACAATGGAATAGCTAAGTTTTCAGTTGAAAAAATTAATTTTCAACTAAAAAGATGATTTTTCAACGAAAAATGTAGAAGTTAATATTTCAACCAAGAAAGATTAAAAATTTAAATTTAGAACAGCTGATTTGAATAAAAAAAGACATTTTCGTCAAACCAGTTCAATCCTCAACTAAAACCGATTAGTTTTTCAACCAAAACGTTGCATTTTTAACCAACATGATTAATTTTTATAACAAAAAAAAACGAATTTTCAACCAAGTAGTTGAATTTTTAAACTAAAAAAGATAAATTTTCGACCAAAATTATTTTTTTTAGTTGAGAAATTAAAAAAAAAAGAATTCACCTTGTTTATATGAGAAAAACTTTTTCGATATTTAAAATACAACAATACGATTCTAGTGTATTTGTTCGCGTCTTCGAGACGCATCGATCGACCTGTTGTTGAATCTTTTATGACCCACCAGTGCCGACGTATAAAGTTTCAAAAAAATGGTTTATTATGTTTATATCAGAAAAAGTTTTTCGAAATTCAAAATACAACAATACTATATCTAGTGTACTTGTTCGCGTCTTCGAGACGCATCAATCGACCTATTCAATTTGTTATGAACCACCAGTACCGATTTATGAAGTTTGAAAAAAATGCTTCATTCTGTTTATATCAGAAACACTTGTTTGATATTCAAAATACAACAATACTATATTTAACATGTTTGTTCGCGTCTTCAAGACGCGTCGAACGATATATTGTTCAACCTTTTATCATCCATCAGTACCGATTTACGAAGTTTCAAAAAAATGTGTGTATTCTGTTTACACGAAAAAAACTTTGTCTCATACTAGGAATACCACAATACTGTATTTAACACGTTTGTTCGCGTCTTAGAGACACACAGAATGATCTATTGACGTTCCTTCCATGACCTCTTATCATCTAGCAATACCGATTTATAAATTTAAAAAATATATTGTTTACCTTCTCGATATGACGAAAACTTTTTTAATATTCGGAATACAATAGTAATGTATATCATATATTTGTTCGCGTCTTCGAGACGCGATGATTCATCTATTGACGAACTTTCGACGACCATTCTTGATTAATCACTAACAACTCAGAAAGTTAAAAAAAGTTACATCATTTCTATAAAGAAAACTTTTGTTTTGATTTGAAGTACAACACTACCGCAAGTTAAAAAGTTGTTCATTGTAACACAACACATCGATTAACATTTTGATGTGCTCACTGATTTTCTAAAAATAAGATTTTCGGTAAGACAGAGACATAAGCTTGAAAAATATTGAAAGTAATTTTTTTATTCTGTTATCTTTTTCCTTTTTTTTATTGAGATTTATTCATATGGGAGGCAGGATTGATGCCCCATGAAGGCAATTTCACACCTGAGCTAAATCTGTCAGATCCAAAGGACTTACGTCCTTTTTGCAGTCCAAAGATAAGAGCCCGAAGGTGAGTCTGGGTATTTCTCGTATCCTAGTACACCCACGTGCAAGATTCAGTAAACACAGAGAGGAGAGAGATTCGGATTCAGAATATCGAAAGGCTACAGAGAGAAGGAGAAAGAGAAAGAGGAAGAAAGAGTAAAAAACGGAGAAAGATTCTGGAGAGGGAGAAAAAGCAAGAGAGGCGAATAGACCCAATGCCAATGGTAGCAACTCAGTATCTCTTCAGTCGCGGTCCTGACCATTACCTCCGCGAAATTTTGATCAAAAAGTCAAAAAACCTGGTGAAAAAAAAATTTCATTTTAAGACAATTTCCCATTTTTTAAATCAATTTTCACACAAAAATATATTTTTTTCAACAAAATAGGAATAAATTTTGTTTGTAATATATTAAAAAATTAATCTTTAGTTCAAAGTATCCTAATTTTCAAATTGTGATTTGATCGCATTTTTTGAAAATTAATTCGTCTCCCACAAAAGATAAAAAAATGTTTGTGAAAGACAGTTGGTGTGAAGAGTGAAAAGTGTCTTTTCTTTTTAAACGCCATTGCTTCAAAATTGCTTCAAAAAGCTTTTGCTAAAAATACCAGACAGGAACAACAAACTTGTCTGATACTCGAGTTGAAATTGCTCGCCAGGACCACATGCCCCGTCGAGTCGATTAATTCGCAGATGACAAGCAATTGACAGGCCCAGGATCAAAGCAAACATCTTTTATTCATTTCAATTATCAATTTTTTTCTCTAGAAATGCATCACAAAAGATGACAAAACTTATTTAAATTTAAGAATTGTTCCAAATTATGAGGAACAGACGGACGATAAACTAACTATGGGGTAGCGATGTACCCCGGAAGTTCACTCCTGGGCTTTTTTGCCATAATTTCCCTTTCTTTGGCCCAAAACCCAGAGAATTTTTCAAAACTTGGGAACATCAATAAAATAGGTGGAGGGAACCTTCGAAAAGAATCTGATTTTCCGTATCGGGTGACAAACAAGGAAGTGAGATTTTTAAGAAGATATGTTGGATATGAGCCACCGGAAAATGTTGAACCAATGGCCTATGTCCATATCCAGCCAGCCTATCCGCCCTCGGGGTACAAGAACCGGAAGTGTGGACAGTGTGTGGTTGTTTATAAACCTTGTTCAAGAGGGAGAGGACAAACTCATCCGAAGCCACCTAGGATTTTGCATTCGAGTTCTAATTGGCGAGGTGAGTGAAATCTGATAGGTGTAGTTTAAAGGTTGTTGAAAGGTTAGTTTGCTGGAGATACAAGGTTGAAAGGTTGGTTTTTTCTACTTAAAGTGAGACGTGATAGGTCAATTTGTTGATAAGGTTCCTTTTAGACTTTCAGATTATTGGTATTGCCAAGTCGGATGATGACAACAGGTGAATATCAATGATAAGGCAAACAAATACTATAAGGAAAAAGAGTGAATAATGCACTTGTTTTCAAATAAGAAGTATTGAAATAGGGATCTACTGCGCAGCCGTATATGCCAGAGCATTTTTTGCGCCAAAATGATTGGGCTTCTATTTTACGAAGAAAGATATTTTAAAAAGAATGAATTGAAACCAGAACAAAACAGACCACCTACTGATGTCAACTGCTTCTGTTTGTCAATGCAAAGAACTATAGAAGGAATGATCCTTTATCCCATTTTTGGATTTGGAACAGGTACTTCCCTTGAAGAAATTTCTTCTCACCATTAAAAAAGCCCCAGCATCCATAAATATTAGGTCGTGAATTTTTATTTTCTCCTATGGTTACATCATCCATAAGAATTCGCACAAGGAGCAAGCTGTCTGTCCGACCTTGCTCTGAACTTGGACTCAAGTACTGCACTCTGGAGATCAACCTGGCGATAGGTAATCGCGTGGAAAGCTTGCTGCTATAATTTAGTCGTAAGAATTTTAATGTCAGCGACAAAGGGTGGCGATCAGGTTCAGATCCACCTAGAGTGAGATTTAAAGCTCTTTTTCTTCAAGGGCAAATGAAGAACGTCCATCCTTCATAACCCTCCATTACTTCCTTTGTTGCTTCATAGCCCATTATTGTGCCAGTAACGTTCATCTTCCTCGGTAGATTCTTTATAGAAGTTAGAAATTAGGTCAGGGTAAAAATCTCATGAAGGATGGTATCACTTATTTCCTCTTGTTCTAGATCAAAGGATCCTTTCTTTATTTCTCTTGTAACTCCCTCATGGTCTTTCCCCCTTGTTTATCTTTGTTTATCTTGCGAACTATTTATCTTTCTTTATTTATCTCTCGTTACCTATTTATCTTTGTTTATCCGTTTCTCTTTACTCGTGTATTCCCCTTTTTCCATGAGCCAGTAACACGAAAGACTCGAAGATGAGTGTAATTTACAACTGCTCAGCTTCAGCACCTTCTCATCTGTTCTCAACCATTTGTCTTCTTCCGTGCCATAACTCTCTACGTTTACTTTTGCATCTTACATTGGTAGATCAAACTCTCTCACGCAGAAGGATTTAAGCCTTTGCATTTTGCGTTCTTTCGCGTGCGGACGTTCTTTTCCCTTTCGTACACGTTCTACCATTCAGTTTAGTGGCCTCTTCTTTCATTTTGATCTTGGCAATCAGTTCCTTGTCCTCTTGATTGTTTCTCTTCTTGGGTTTGCGAATTCACATTTGTCCCGAGACAATGCAGGAGCAGTGTCAGTTAATAATTTTTGGATCGCTTAGTTAGACAGAGCAAGAAAAAGTGAACAACTTTCTCCTTTGTTGTACTTTTCTCCGATAAGAAGTTTTCAAACTACAGCAGGTTGAAGTAGAAATCTACTGCGCAGCCATAGGTGTCATGTGGATCTACTGCGCAACCACCTCATTTTTGGCGCCAAACTTATAATTGGCAATCTACATATTCTAGAGTTTAATTTTACATGAATAGGAGTAATAAGTCTATAATAATGAAACAAGAATGTTATTTTAATGTTGCTATGTAACGATTAAAAAAATTGTTGAATTTAAATTCAGAAAGTCTTGAAAGTTAAATACTAATGGATTACAATTTTGAATATCAATTTCAAATTTGAACAAAAATAACAGATATCAAATTGAGAATATCAGAGTCGAAGACTTAAAGTTTAGTCATTTTCAAATTTGGCGCTTGAATGCGCAGTAGACAAAAGTGGCAATTTTGATGCGCAGTAGAACTATATAACAATTATGGATGTGCAGTAGATCACGATGGACGAGCTAAAGCTCCTTTCTAATTGTTCAGATTTATCGCCTCTAGTTGCCTGTAGTTTCAAAATAACAAACCGTAGAAAATGTTTCAAAGAGACACATTTGTTCACTTTTTTGTTCACTATCCAAGCAAATATTCTAAACGATCAAAGAATGAAAAAAATACATATTATTAAGAATTTGACCTATAATTAAAAAGTGATCATGATTTGATTCATCCCCTTGGTTTATTTAAATAAATGGTTGCTTCTACTGGTTGATTGGTAGCATTAATTAACCAAAGGGGCGTTTATTCTTCACGAATCCGTAGAACGCACCCTTGATTACGCCCATCGCTGATGCCCAGCTTCGCTGCTCGACTCGCTCTTTATTTTTGCTCTTCCCCTCTTACCCCTTTTTTATCTTTTGCCGGCAGGAGAAATGAAAGCCCATGGCGAGCACGAGTCCCCGCTTGCGGGAAAATGGTGGCAGTAAAATAATATTGCAGTACATCATCCCAAGAAATTGTTATTTAGGGTCGGGATGCCGCGGACGCAATTAGACTTCGGAGAAAAGTATGACTACACTGTTATTATCGAGGTGAAAAAATCCGAGTAGTTTAAAAAGAAAACATATTTCTAAGTACCCATTTCAAAGTCAATTCAAGCTTGTAGGATAATTGTTTTTCAATTCAGCAAGCTTAAATTTGGCGCCAAAGACGTAATGGGTGCGCAATAGATCTATCAGGCATTTACGGCTGCGCACTAGATCTCTGTGACAATGATGGATGCGCAGTAGATATATATGCCACTTGCGGATGCGCAGTAGATTCACGTGGCAGTTATGGCTGCGCAGTAAGTTTCTAAAGCATACAAGAAATTTTCACGCTTGGATCTCGGATGCAAATCAAATTCAGGATCTCTCTTGTAGGAATAAAGGGAAAAAGGGAAAATAATAAAAAAGAATGTGGCGCGGAAACGTCGCGGCTGCATTCGAGATCGAACCAAGAGTCGTGTTCGCAAAAAAGGAGCGGACGAAATGCTTGCCATCCTTTCTTGGTCGGAGCATATTCTACCAAGCCGACCCCATACTTCGTGCCCGGGCGCGGCATCTTTGAACCTTCCTATCTCGCAATATCTTCAACGTGTCCGCTCCGTGCATGCGAACTTCCTTCCTGCCGACTATTCGGGCGCGTGTTTCTCTTTCTCTACTTTTTATTTTTCTTATCGCTAAACTCGAACGCACCCAGCACGTGCCAAGAAGTCTATCTGATGGGTATGTCCAGATTAGCCCCCAAGTAGCAGATTCTTTCAGGAATAGATACGAATCCGAACTATTTAGATCAGAATTCAGATTTAAAGAAAAATGATTGCCCTTGATCAATTTCAATTTCAAGTTCTTAAGAGGGCGTGCCTCGATTTCGATCGATATCGAACGAAAAACTAAATCAAAATCGTCGTAGGTCGTGGATCCTTATCTCGTCTGGGTGACCAGCTAATCTTTCGATTAAGTCACGATCGCCCAGTCCCTTTTTAATTCGCGCCTTCGTTGTACCCTGCATCGTATTTAAACGATCCAATTATCCTTTTTAATTAATTCTTCGCGCCCGTGCATCAATTTCTAATAAAAATTCTTCAATAAATATTCCAAAGAAGCTAAAAAAATATGAAGTTCCTTTAATAGAGTTTGATCAAAGTGAATCAAATTTATAATTTAACACGCAGCTAGGATTGATGGTGGCAAAAAGTAAAACGCAAATAACACGAATGTCAACTAATCAAAACCGTGTTTAAATTGCGTGAGCAAGAATCATGTCTGTGGGGACATTATTGTATTATTGACACCGTAGAAAATTATCGAGTGCAACGTGACCATTTCATAAGGCAAGACTGACCTTTCGTCGACGACGAGACGCCATGGCGAGTTATTGCAAGTCGTGCCTTAAACCAATTAAAAGATCATCTCGGGACCAAGTGTGAATGCCATAATGCCCCATCCCGTTCGAATGGAGAATGATGAGCTTAGATTCTTCATTTCAAACGGTACATTTCAACAAATAGAAAACTGCATTCCTTTATTTACTTCATTCACTACTTTAAGTCAAATATTGACGAAAATAATTTTTGATTTAAAAGAATTTTTCCACCTCTATAATTTGAAGCCCCGACACTGAATAATCGAATTACAAATGGACAGTAATTTACGACTCGCAATTGAAGTATTTAGCTTTGGACAGTGGGATATCGAGTCATTGAATGGTCGTTAAAGATTTATTGTCGAGTTTCCTGGTTTATTTGACAAGTCACCTCGTTGGCAAGTAACTTCGCGATCGGGACTTTCGATTGGCGGTGACTGACTCCTGCGGTTCAGTGAATCGACGTGGCCCTTATAGACCAGGATACTCAAGTCTCGAGACTCGAGAGACTCCAGATAGAGTTACCCGGCTTCTCATTGGTACTTATGTGCATCCAGCTGGGCAATTTCGAACGGATCGGTACTTACGTACTACAACTTCTAGCACTATGTACCCATTTCGATACGCGGAGCGGAACAAACGTGTTATTATTCAATAACAGGTATAAGGGCCAACGCCAGCCTTCTAATCTCTAATCTCTAATCCGACTTCCTCCCAAGTAAACACAACTCCCACATTTTTTATTTATATATTTTGATACATTATCCTGTAAGTGTCAGAGAAACTCACTGCGCATCCATAAGTGCTATAAAAGCCTACTGTGCAGGTGTAACTCTCATAGGAACGTACTGCGCACCCATAAGTGACATACAGGTCTTCTGCGCAACTGTATGTGTCATAGAAATTTACTGCGCATTCATAAGTGCCATAAAGGTCTTATGCGCAGCCATAAGTATCATAGGGATCTATTGCGCTGTTTTTAAATTGAAAACGATCGATTCTAATATCTCAGAGTTTAATTTTACGAAGGTAAGGTACCTTTTACGTGGCCATTCTATTCGTACAAGCTTACTATCTTTTTCCACTTCGAATTCATATCTACGTTATTAGTAGATTTATGGCCTGCGAAATGTATGGGCATAAACTCACTAATAACATAGATACGAACTGAATGTAAAAACAAATATTTCATTTCATGAATAAATAAATTTCCTAAGAAAAAGCTAGCCTTCGAAATTAGAATATTTACAGAATGATAAAAAAAAGGGTTCCTTTTCACAGACCATGGATTTTGAATTAATCGTGGAATTAATATTATACGTAGGAATCATTTCTAGTTACCTTGTTGGTTTATGGAAAATCGGATTGGTCGAGAACCCAGATTAGAGTTCTTAAATTCTCGAGAATTTAAGTTCGGGTTATATAACGGAGAATATGCCAGAATTTAGGAGAATTTGAAAGAATTTAAGAGAATTTGTGATTTTTAACAATATTGTTATTGTTTACGTTATTTGCATAGTTACATATAAGTTATTTACTTATATAAATATATTTAGAAATAAAGAAAAATACATAGAAGAAGTTTTACTATTAAAATATTAAAAGTTTGTGTTGCAAAATATCTAAATTTGATTTTACCGCCAATTTATCACAAATTGAGTTGAAATTTGAGGTTATGTTGACTTTAGATCGTTCTCATAAATTCTCAAAGAATTTATCCGCCGGTCATATTCTCGGTAATATTCTCATTCTCGTTACCGTTCTCAAAGTAATATAACCGACTCAGAACTCTAACCCAGATGCAAATCCTATGTAAAATATTAATTCAATGACTCATTCAAAATTGAGGTCCGTGAAAGGGCTGAGAAACGACGTTTTAAACAATTGAAGAACTTAAAATTAGCAGTTTCAAAAACTGTCAAATTTGGTGCTATAATTCTGAGAGTGCGCAGTAGATCGTTATGGCAGTTATGCCTGCGCGGTAATTTTCTATGGCAGTTATGGATGCGCAGTAGACCATAATGGCATTTTTGACTGCGCAGTAAGTGTCTATGACATTTATAGGTGCGCAGTAGATCAATATGGCAAGTTTGATTGCGCAGTAAGTTTATATTATAAATATGGATGCGCAGTGGGTCGATATGGATTGTTTTCATGCGCAGTAAGTTTCTATGGCATTTATGGATGCGCAGTGTATATCCATAGCACATATAGCTGCGCAGTAGGTGGATACGGCATTTATACTTGCGCAGTAAGTTTATATCGCATATTTATCTACGTATTTGATTAGTGCACTTTATATTTGATAAAAATTGGATTAAATTTTTCCAATAACTGTATTTTTAGTACATTGAAACAGTTTTAAAGCCGCAAAGTACCGGAGAATGCAATGGAGTTGACATGAAGTATAAGGATAAGGAAAAAGCAAGGTACATAACCATAAGTATAAGTACACATACGCGTGCTACGTACCACCGTAGATCATGTGTCGCGGCCACCGAGACTCGGTTACGGGAGCTACATGCTCCGTCGCTGACGGCGACAAAGGAGACCATTCGCGGTCCCTCTTGTAAAAGTGTAATCCGACACGCAAAATCATTTCCAGGTATAAGGTTACCCCCCAGGAATTAGAGAGAGAGAACGATACCTGCATAAAACCAAAGCTCCTGCACACGAACAAACATTCACTTGTTTTGCTCATATAGATTCATACTTGAAAGGTCTGAATTAAATTAAATTTGAAGGAAATTGATCAATTTTTCATTATGATCGTAAATAACAAGTCTTTATCGTTGCAGGAGAGGCTTTAATTTTCCGAGCGAAGACCAAATGGGGCTTCCCATCCTTATTCGATATTCCACTTTCAAGATATAATAGTAAATGCAGTTAATCCGCTCCTTTAGGCAGTAGCAAGCATTTTGTCGTCATAAATTTCCATGCACTTTTCTGCAATAACTCCCTTCGAGGCGCGTAGCGTAATCGATATTACACAATTTACAATGTATAATGTATATTGTGTAGAGTATAAAGTGTAATGTAATAGCCTCATTACAGATTTTCTATGTAAGGGGTACCCACACCATGGTGAAGTCACTCTTGCACCATTCCTAGTATTTAACCCTTGCTCTCTTCGCCAGTAATCGTAGGGAATTCTGTCGGAAGAAATGGCTGTCCATTCAATGGTCACCTGTATTACAAAAAGGATTAACTGGTCATTCGATTATTTATTGAGTGATAAAGTTCAGTTACTTGATAATAAATTATTATTTATTGAGACTTTTATTGAGATTTTTTATCCTTGGTAGCTTTAACAGGGTGTCCACTAATTTTCGCCCACCAACCGGTTATTTCCCGGTTTTTTCCTGGTTGTAAGCGAATTTTCTACAAAATAGTCGAATTTTTAACACGAAGATATGAATTATCAACAAAAAAATTTATTTTTAACTAAATAGTTGAATTTTCAACCAAAAATGCAAATTTCCAACAAAAAAGTTACATTTTCAACCGAAGAGATGAATTTTCAACTAAAATTATGAATCTTCATCCAAATAAATATGTATTTTTACCAAAGTAGTTCAACTTTTAACCAAGTAGTTGAATTTTCAACAAAAAACCATGAATTCTCAACGAAAAATGTAATAGTCGATGCTTCAACTAAAAAAGATTTTAATTTTAAAACAAAAAGAGTGGAACTCATCCAAAAAAGTTAAATTTTTAACAAACAGTTGAATTTTCAAGAACAAAAATCTTTTTTAATCAAGTAATTGAACTTTCTATCAAAAAAATGAATTTGCTATCAAGAACATTAATTGTTAACCAGAAAAGACGAATTTTCAAAAAAAAAAATACATGAATTTAAAAAAAAAAGTTGAATTTTTAATCAAACAGTCCAATTTTCAACGACAACAAAAATCATTTTCAACCAAATAATTGAACTTTCTATCACAAAAAAATGAATTTGCAACCAAGAACATTAATTTTCTACCAAAAAAGATGAATTTTTAACAAAATACATTATTTTTCGATTAAAACAGATCCATTTTCAAAAAAAAAAAAAAAAAAATTTCAGCAAAATGGCTGAATCCTCAAGCAAAAAAAAAAATAATTTTCAACCAAAGAATTGCACTTTTAACGGAAAAAGTGAAATTTCTACCAAGAAATGTATTTAAAAGCATCTTTTAATCTGACTCGAGTAATTCCTAAAATTTGGAAAAAGCTTTCAAAATAAAAATATTTTCTTAAAATCTTCCCGTTTTTTTTTTACATTTTTAGAAAACGTTTGAAATTTGTTGAAATTTTCTTTAAAAATTAAATTTCCGAAAAAGAATACCATTCATAATTTACCCATGAATCTTAAGAAATATGTTTTTTTTTTCTTGAAACATTTTACAATTCTTAAAAAGATTCAAAAATTTTTTTCGAAATCTTCAAAAAATTACATTTTGTTTTAAATTTTGTGAAATATTTTCAAATTTTTAATTATTTTTTATCTTTTCGAAACTTCTAAATCTAAACCTACTATATATCTTGTAAAATGATTCCAATTTTTTCTAAATTTTTTTTTTAATTCTGCATAATTAGAAAAATTTCCTTAAAATCTTCCGGATTCTTTTTTGAAAATTTTCCAAATCTTTTCACATGTTTTGGAATATTCTCTTCAAATTAATTTTTCAAATAAACAATCATTTTAAATTTTCTCAGAAATCTTAAGAACATTTTTTTATTTTCTTTAATTTTTTCAAAAATCACATTTTCCAGAAACTTTAAATGTGACTTTCGACTCGAATTTGTATTCCCGTTTTTCCTAGTTTCATTTTAATAACCAGTTATTCTCCGATTTTCTCGTTCAGTAACTAGGGTGGATCGAAAAAAAATTATAAATTGAAAATGCCTTAGCACTGAAAAGTTTCCTTTTTGGTCCCTTACATATAACGTGTATAAAATTTGAAATGAATCGATTCATAGACATATTACATCTGCGTAATATGCCCGTAATATGCCTATTTTTAAAGAAACTTCAGCTTTTTTATTTGAGTTTACATAGTAGGAATTTAATTTTTTATGAAGACCTGAAAAAATGTAAAAGCTCTAAAAATTAGAAATAATTTTTTTAATAGGAAAACTTTCTTATGTTAAAAATGTGCTTCCAAAAAATTTTGAAATTAACTCGTCATTTTTAAGGATCTGATTTTCTCAATTTTTTCAAAGTATATTTTGAACATAAAAAAGTTATTCTGTGCTGAAATAAATTATTTATAATTTCTAGAGCTTCTAGATTTTTATTCAATTTTAGGCCTCCATAAAAATTAAATTTCTCCTATATAAACTACAACAAAAAATCTGAAATTTTTTTAGAAATTAGGCATATTATGTAGATTAACAACAAAAATAACATTCACGATTTTTCCACAACGCTGTGTCCCAAAAATATAAGGCTTAAAAAAGTAGGACCAAAAAAAACTATTCCCTGGAAAAGTGAACTCGAGAAATTAATTCCTAGTGGTGAAATTATGCAAATTGGAAATACCTCCTTGCGATTGGTATTTACGTGAGTGATTGAAATAGGGTAATGGTAGATAAACCGTGAGAATAAAATCGTTTCTGTTGACCGAAGAAAACACTACTTATGTAAATACGTGGATGAGAAAATCACAGAGGTAGTAATATCGCAATCGTCCATGTCGCTGATGAATGAAATGCGACCGGTTCCGTATCCGTATCGTCCGAATGTAAGAGTCGAGTAGAAGAAATATGTGTATATTTACGCCTATATTTATGTGGATATTTACGTCTATGTGTGTGTGTATTGAGAAATGTGTATTTATGTGAGGCCAGGTAGGAAGGTGATCGCTCCTTACTGCCTTGTTCATTCAGTCCTGGTACTTTCTTACGTCGAGAACCTTCAACACGTAGGCAGGAAGGATAAGATTGAAAAAAAAATGAAAAAGGAACGTAGAATCTCGAAACGAAGGGTCATCGACTAATTCTATATTTTCTCGATTTATTTCATTTGCAGCTATACTACCGTTTTGCAGCTACACTACATTTTCAGCTATACTACCGTCTTGCAGCTGTACTACATTTGCAGCTATACTACATTTTCAGCTATACTACCGTCTTGCAGCTATACTACCGTCTTGCAGCTATACTACCGTCTTGCAGCTAGACTACCGTCTTGCAGCTATACTACATTTGCAGCTATGCTACATTTTCAGCTATACTATCGTCTTGCAGCTGTACTACATTTGCAGCTATACTACATTTTCAGCCATACTACATTTTCAGCTATACTACCGTCTTGCAGCTATACTACATTTTCAGCTATAGTCTATACTACCGTCTTGCAGCTATACTACATTTACAGCTATACTACATTTACAGCTATACTACATTTTCAGCTATACTACATTTGCAGCTATACTACATTTTCAGCTATACTACCGTCTTGCAGCTATACTACATTTGTAGTACAATCTACAGTGGATAATGATTAATTAAAAATACGAATGCATTGAAAAAATTAATTTCATTTAATTAATAGTTAAGACATGGTGCGTGTTAATGAAAAAAAATTAATTAATTATTTTACATATATTTGCGCTCTGAATTAATGATTATCCACTGTATAGGCTGCATTATCCACTGAAGGATGGTTTCCCATAAACTAGGTGACCAATTTGGGACTATTTTTGGCGCCCCCCCCCCCCCCGTTGATGACCGTAGTTTTGTATTACCCCCTCCCCCCTAAAAGTAAAGTAACCCAAAATTATCTCAAAAGAGGGGAATAATAGGGGAATTAAATCTTTTAAATAAAATTAATGTAAATACCATATTGTATTCAATATGAAACACTTTAAATTTCTAAGATTTCAAAATTTTCTACCAAAGAAATGAATTTTTAACCAATCACAGTGGGGCTCAAGCAAATAGTTTAATTTTGAACCTAAAAGATGAAACAGTTGAAGTTTAGACAAAAAGATGAATTCTCAACGAAAAATGTAATATTTGATGTTTCAACAACAACAACAACAACAAAAACATTTTTCAACGAAATAGTTTAATCTTAAAATTTTAAACTAAGAAGATTAATTTTCTACCAAAAAAAGAAGAATGTAAAATTGTTAAATTTTCAACCAAGTAGTTGCATTTTTATACAAAACAAAAGAAACTTTAATACAAAAAAAAGAGTTTTCTACAAAAAAAGACGAATTTCAAACGACAAACAATTTTCAACAAAATAATTAGATTTTTTAACCAAGGAGATAAATTTTCAACTGAAACGATGAATATTCAACTGGAATAGTTAAATTTTTAGTTACAAATATTATGTTTAAAAAAGAACTAATTTTCAAAGAGATGAATGTTGAACTAAAATGATGAATCTTCAAGAAAAAAAATAAAAGATTTTTAAACAATATAGTTGAATCCTCAGCCAAAAAAATTAATTTTTAACCAAGCAGTTGCATTTTAAAAAAATATTTGAATTTTCAACTAGGAAAGATCAATTTTCAATTTAAAATATAAATTTTTAACAAAAAATGGAATAATTACATTTTCAGTTAATGAAAGCAATTCTTCACACAAACAAAACAACTTATTTCAACAAAATCGTTCAATTTTCAACCAAAGAAATTAACTTCCATTGAACTTATGAATTTTCACAGAAATAGATTTTCAACAAAAAAGTTTAAAATTCCACCAAATACTTGAATTTTTAACTAAAAAAGATAAATTTTCCACAAAAAATATAATAGTTAAATTTTCAGTTAAAAAAATTAATTTTCAAATTTTTAACCAAGCAGTCGAACATTTGACGAAAAAAGATGACATTTAACAAAACAGTGACATTTTTAAACAATTAGTTGAATTTTCAAGCCACAAGACGAATTTTTTAGAAGACAGTTGAAAGATGAATTTTCTATCAAAAGACCAATTTTCAACCAGTTGAATTAAACTAAAAAAAAAAACAATTTTCAACAAAATATTTGAATTCTTAACCAAAAAGATGAATTTTCAACAAGCAAGATTTATTTTCTAAACCGAAAAACGAATTTTCATCAAAATACTTGAATTTTCTACCAAATAGTCGAATTTTCAACTTTTAAAGCATACATTTATAAACAAAAATAGAATTTTTAAATTTTCAGATAAAAAAAATAATTTGTAACAAAAAAATTTTTCGACAAAAAATTAAAATTTTCAACCAAAGAGGTGAATCTTTAAAACAAATTCAACAAAGTAGTAGATCAACCAAGTAGTTGAATTTTCAATTAAAAAAGATTAGTTTCTAACCAAATAGTTAAATTTTCAATAAAAGAGATGGATTTTTTCACAGAGAAGATTAATATTTTACCCAAAAAGATGAATTTTCAACAAATTACATCAATTTTCCACAAAGTTGTTGAATTTTGAAGAGAAAATAAAGGCGAATTATCTGCAAAACAAATGAATGTTCAACCCCAAAAGTTGAATTTTCAACAAAAAAATGTTCATTTTTAACCAAGCATTTTGACTTTTCTACCATAAAAGACGAATTTTTTTCGGAAATACCTATCCTAAAAAACTCAAATTAAACGAAAAAATGAGTTTTTGATAAAACAGTTGAATTCTCAATCAAAACGATGAGTTTTCATCAAAAAAGTTAATTTTTCAACCAAAAAGATGGAATTTTTCACCAGAAAGGCGAAGTTTTAACAAATTACATTAATTTTAAACAAATTTATTGAATTTTGAAGATAAAAAGGCGAATTATCTACAAAAAAGTTGAATTTTCAAACCAAAATTATAATTTGTCAACAAAAAAGTTAATTTTCTTCAAAATAGTTAAATTTTTATAAAAATAGTTTAATTTTTAACAAAATATTTGAATTTTCCACCAGAAAGACGAATTTAAAAAAAAAACAGTTAATTTTAAACGAAATTGTTAAATTTTGAAGCCAAAAAGATGAAATTGTCTACAAAACAGTTAAATTTTCAACCCTAAAATATGAATTTTCAACTTAAATGATGAATCTTCAACCAAAAAAATTAATTTTTAACCAAGTAGTTCAATTTTTAAACAGGTAGTTGAATTTTTAACTAATAAAGATGAATACTCAAAAAAATGTAATAGTTTATACTTCTACCAAAAAAGATTTTAATTTGAAATCAAAAACAGTTGAATTCAACCAAAAAAGTTGATTTTTCATCAAAACGGTTGAATCCTGAAGCAAAACAGATTAATTTTCTTAAAATCGTATAGTTGAATTTTTGACCAAAAAGATTACTTATTGACAAAATAGTTGCATTTTCAACAAAATAAATTTCTATTTATTCATGTTATGGTTTTTACCAGATAAAATGTATTAAATAATTTGATGTCAATTGTTTTTGGTCTACTGGTATAAAATCAATTTTATTTTGAATATCGATTTTTATTTCTAAATTGTGAAAAATTTCTCTCAAGCTCCGCTGGTATCCGAACCCAGGTCTTTCAGATTGCCGGTCTGATGCTCTTACCCACTAAGCTACGGAGAGACGAGATTAATTTCTTCACATCCCTATAAGTTGAATTCCCACGTAATTCCTTATACTTGTAAGATTAATTTTTCAAACATTCGAATGTTTTATATTTTTTGATGTTATGTTATAATTCAACTTGTGGGGGTTATGTAGAAATTAATCTCGTCTCTCCGTAGCTTAGTGGGTAAGAGCATCCGACCCGCAATCTAAAACACCTGGGTTCGGATCCCAGCGGAGCTTGAGAGCAATTTTTTTCACAATTTAGCAATAAAAATGAATATTCAAAAAAATATTGATTTTAGACCAGTAGACAAAAAACAATTAACATCAAATTCTTTAAAATAAATTTTTTCCCAACCAAATGTGCATAGTTGAATAAAATCCGAGAAATTAATTGGGGAAATTGAAACGATTATGAAATGAATTCCTGGGGAGTGAGCTTTAGTGGATGATGGATGTTACCTGATATCGTGGTCCGAAGCTTAAAGCCACCGCGATGCTTATTACAGGCCGATAAATATTATTTAACGACGAACAGGTACGGCAAGGTGTTAACGACGCTTTCAGCGAGCATCTCACGTCCACACGCAATTCAACCCTTTCGCTAATTTATCACCTAATTTCACAGTATGCCATTTTTTCACTTCGGACTCGTACAGAAATGCATTTTTCAATACTTTGGAACGATTCAAAGTTGAAAGTGTTTCAAAATTAAAGGGTACAACATTGGAACAGGGTTGCTACTGAATCCCAATTTCAAAATTCGGGTGCAGTTCCGAAAAGTACTCCCTAATTATTAAAATAATAATGAAAATACCCGCAAATTTAGTTTTCAAGGTCAAACCACCAAACAATGTTTTTTTCATTTTTTTCACTATATTTCGATAAATATTAGTTTGAGAGAGAAAAGTCTTAAATGAAAGTTGTAGCCCTTGAAATGATACGTATTTTGTGTTGTTTAAACTAATCACCTAAATCCATTATTTTCCGAGAAAAACAGGATAATGCGGGAAGGCACCCCTATGATTAGCCACAGCAACAATGTAGGTCACGTAATTTCCCCTTTCCAACGTCGAGGGGTAGGTACCGCTATGACAAGTCACAGAAATAATTTTGGTCAAGCCCCTACCCTTTTCCAACGTCACGAGGGCGGGGGGGTGGGGGTTAGGCACCCATATGACTAATCACAGAAATAATGTTGGTTAAATCCCGACCACTTTCCAACATCTCGTAAGGGGGTGGGGGGGGGGGG
>CAKNYM010030170.1:1982-38892 GCA_932195095.1 Andricus curvator | reverse complement strand
ATATATATATACGTTGAACAGCCACCGCAGGGTCCCACTGACAGCAAGTGCCATCTATGAAAATGAAACCAGCTCCCAGTAGAACCGCGGTAGCGGTAGCAGTGTGTGCATGAAACGCTCTGTACCTGTCGCTGGGAACTTCTTGACGTAAAATGCGTTCACGGTATACTAATATGGATATGACACCGTCCTGGCATGCGAAAAAAACCCTCTGTACCTGAATTAAGGGTTTTGGAACGGCGTCAAAAAAATTGCGAAATCTGTGAAGCACTTGAATTTCGTCACTAAGATACGATAAACCAGGATTAACGTTTTAGAAAGGCACTTTGAAAATTTTGTGGACCCAAAAAGGGGTTTCATGGTGGCAGAAAATGGGGTAAGTTTATGCTTTTTCGAGAAAAATACGATAACTGCTAAAAAGTGAAAGTGGAAAATTGTAGCAATGATGTTTATTTTGATGATATTATTTTTGTTTATTGACGAATCTGAATGATTGACGAATACAGCAATATCACTGTCATTGAAATAAATATTAATTTCTTCTTGGAATCATAAACGTGGTCTCGGAAGACAAAAAGTGTATAAGTGATAAAAGGATGCCACTGTGAACTCGGTCTTCTTAAATATTGACTAAACCTATTTATTTTGATACAAAAAGAGTTAATAATAATTTTGAAATTTTCCCTAAAATTATTTATCGAATTATTTAAAAATCTTGCCTTGACGTGAATTATAATACTTGTATAACTCATTATTATTTCATATAAAATTATAGACTTGTAGTTGTACATATTTGCTGTGTTGTAACGCACAAGGAAAATATGGAAATGGCGCAATACCTAGAATCGTGTAAATAATTTAAGTATTGAACACCCTATTCTTGCTTTATTGAACAATAACAACAACTCGCATTCCCTGAATCTTAAACGCTCTAAAAAAAGCATGACTAATGTACTTTCGAACAATTTCTATGTTTTTTGTCAAAAAAATTTTCTTGCAAAACATTTTTTGTCACTAAGTTCGAAGTTTGCTGCATAGAATGATTCCAATTTTTACTAATTTCTACATTAATTCTCAGAATTTGATATTTTCAATCAAAAATTTACATTTCTCCTTCAAGATATTCAAATCATAATTTCTCTCTACTGATAGCAAACTTTCGTATTTTTATTTTTATGAAAAAATATAAATGGTTTATAAGTACGTTAGTCGTGTTATACGATTCTACACGGAGAAAAATGGAAGTGAAAAATTGGGTCTTTAGTGCTGATAGTCGAGGTATTCATTACTGAACTGGCATTGTAAAAAAAATTCGAGATTGAAAATCGGTCATTGATTCAAGTGCAATCGCGGTATTAACTCTTTTAGGCAACTAAAGAGATTAGAGCTTGTCGACGGGTTGCTTCCCCTAACGCACTGTACGCAGTCCAGTCCAGAATAGGAATCGTTCCTATACTCGCAACAGTAAAGAATGATCAGCATAAAAGAATTCACAAGGAGACAGAGCGGCGGCTGTTGACAGGGTAGATATAGTCACTTTTCATTTTATAAACTCACATTTATTTATATATTATACATACATATATTCAATAAGTTTTAAACATTAAATTATGAACATTTATTTGCTGAAACAGAAAAAGTCGAGTTAGATGAAAAACCTAGTTGCAGATAATTGAACCCGGGTTTCCAAGACAGCAATCAGCTTCTCTTTGCAATCTGGTATTCTGGATGCTAAAGTAAGAGGCACTCAACCTCCTTACGGTATCATGCAAGCAAGCTTCGGTTCGGTGCTGTCCGAACGTTATTGAGTGCGGGGCATCCAGGAATGATTACTGGACTGCTGAACTGAGACATGATATATAGATTTCCATTATTGATTCTAGAATGTATATTAATTTAAGCTTTTCATTATTTTTTGAGAAAACGCACTTTTTAGGAGAGACTAGTTTTTCATTTGTGCAAAGGTTGAAGCACTTAAATTGTAGGTGGTAACAAATGAAGTGTATACAATAACTTTAAAGTATTAAAAGATAACCCTGCTAAAAATTTCGGATTCCGAAATTGGTGCGAATTTATCCGAAATCAATCCGATTCACGATTTTTTCCCGAAATATGTCCGATCTAATCCGAAAACTATACGAAAACAGACAGAAATTTATCTGATTATGTCCGGAGTCTGTACGGACCATAAATTTCGACTCCGGAAAGAGTCCGATTTGATCCGAAATTAGTCCGGAATTCAAAACCTGAAATTATTTTTGTTGAACTAAAAATGAAAATAGTCCGGTCTAATTCAAAATTTATCCGAACGTAAACTTTCACTCCCGAAAGAGTCCGACTTGATCCGAAATTAGTCCGGAACTCAGTACTTGAAATTATTTTTGTTTAGGTAAAACCGGAAAATCGTCCGCTTAAATCCGAAATCCTTCGGGTCAAAAACGTCGACTCCAGAAATATTCCGATTCTATCCGAAATTAATCCGCAGGTTTAAGTTGTCATTCAGTGAAATTAAAGTGAAAACGGAAAATTGTCCCATTAAATCCGAAATCTGTCCGGTCTGAAACATAAACTCCGGAAATAGTCCGATTCTATCCGAAATTAATCAGCAGGTTTTATTTGTCATTCTTGAAATTAAAGCGAAAACGGAAAATCGTCTGATTAAATCCGAAATCTGTCCGGTCTAAAACATCAACTCCGAAAATAGTCCGATTCTATCCGAAATTAATACGCAGGTTTTAGTTGTCACTTGGAGAATTCAAAGGGAAAATGGAAAATCGTCCGCTTAAATCTGAAATTCGTCCGGTCAAAAACATCGACTCTGGAAACAGTCCGATTCTATTCAAAATTTATCCGCAGGTTTAAGTTGCCATTCGGTGAAATTAATGTGAAAACGAAAAATACTACTGCATAGTAGGGCGTATCGAAAAAAATAAATATTTTGCTTTCGTTTTTGGGTAGGGCGTCAGAAAAAAAAACCAAAAAAGCGATAATGAAACTTCGAAAACAAACAAAAATTGGATTGACGATAATGTGAAAAAAAGGAGTTTATGGGAATGATGATGGAATTGACGATGATGTGGAAGGAACAGTTGATGGGAATGATGATGGAATTGACGATGATGTGGAAGAAGGATCAGTGGACGGGAATGATAATAGTTGATTCAAATAGTTTTTGTTTTACTGTTCTCTAAACTGTATCCTATTATTGTACGTAATATTTCACTTTTTAACATACTTCGTTCAAAAGTGTTCTAATTTTTTTCCCTAAAAGTGCATTAAAAATGTAATCAAAAATGACTTCTCGTGCAACTTTTTCACATCCTGTTTTCGCTCATTTGAAATTAAATACTGTATAAATGTATTGAATTTCATTTTTTTAGTACAGTTTGCTATACCGGATAAGATTAGGGTGTATTGCGTTCGCGAGTAACTAGACAAATATGGGGCAAAGACGGATAAGATCCAAATTATTCGCATTCGTTAGAGAGGACAAATTTCTTACTTTACCGGGTGAGATCCGGATTAATTGCATCCCTAAATTCGTACAAATTTCGGATTTAACCGGTTGAGATGCGGATTAATTGCCTTCTTAAAAATCGTACAAATTTCGGACTTAACCAGATTAATCGCATCCGCCAGACCGTACAAAAAACGGACATGAATTGATACAATCCGGATTAATCGCAATTGAAAGACCGTACAAAACATGGACATGGACGAACACGACCGGGCACAAATCGGACTAATCGCATCCGCCAGACCATATAATACATGGTCATGACCGGACACAATCCGGATTCATCACATCCGACAAACCGTACAAAACACGGACATGACCAGACACAATCCGAATTGATCGCGTTCTTCAGACCGTATAAAACACGGACTCGACCGGACACAATCCGGATTTATCGCATCCGGCAGACCGTACAAAGGACGGACTTGACCGGGCACAATTCAGACTAATCGCATCTGCCAGACCGTACATATAACCCTGCTAAAAATTTCGGATAAGTTTCTGATTCCGCAATTAACAAATTAAATATAACTCAAGGCACCAAAGATTTTCGGCCCGGCACTGGTCGTTTCTCACAAGCGCGTGGTTAGTATATAAGGACCGTTTCGACCGATACACTCAGCGTGCGATATTCTGCGTTAGTGAAGTGCGTTATATATGTAGTAGTGTTAAGTTAAACTATAGTTATCGTATTTTTTTTTAAAACCAGAGACTTACTCAAGTCCAGAAAATTTTCAAAGTGCGTTTCTAAAGCGCTAATCCCGGCTTATCATACATTAGTGATCAAGTTTGAGTGCTCCATAGATTTTGCTTTTTTTTGCATGCCTTAAATCCTGATCATCTGATGAAAGCAAAAGTTTTCTCCTTCGTCAAGGACTGATCTTCTACATTTCTATGAAAGTTCCCGTGCATTTTCTTGTCGAATAGTTGTTGGCAGAATTTTTCAACCTCTGCTTTCTTGACATGGGATTTTAGAACTGAGGTATCTAAATGGAGTAACCCAGATAACAATCGTGCGACGCACGTTACCCTCACGGCATGCGAGGCACGCGGTGCGTGTAGGGTGTGGTGCATATGCGTCGCATTTTGTGAGATGCACGTACGTACAACGCTTATGCGTCGCACAATGCGAGAGGCACGTATGTGCGAGGCATATATGCATCTATTTATACATATAATGTTATTATAAGCACATTTTTTGATAATAATAATGTAAATTATTATTATTGTAGAAATAATTAGTGTCAATAATTTACTACAGAAAAAAAAATGAAAAACATCTGAGATATAAATTTAAATGTTATAAGTATTTTTAATTTACTGATGTTGATAGACTGATTTAAAAAAACTAATTTTTACTAATTAAACATTTTAAAATAATGTAAAGTTTGTAATGTTCCCGCGTGATCACGTGGTTGGAATAAACTTCAACAAGGCGTTTCTTTCTGTTGGTTAGGCTAGGTCGTTCAGGATCAGTTGTTTATTGTGCAGTGTGACGTGTTTTTATCACGGTCTGTGAATTTTGTTGAAAAAATGTTTAAAATTGATAGGAAATCTGAAAGGTGATTTAATTAATTTCATGATGGGGAATTGTATTTATTTTTAAAGTCTTGTGATCTGACATGTGTTTTTTTCAGTTTCAAAAGTCCAAGCTTCTCTTCTTATCGCTATTGAAATTACCAGGTTTATAACCTCCATTTCGGTAGCGGTGAATTTTTAGTTTTTATATTTTTCTAATACTTCACACAATTTGCGAAAAAGGGTTGTCTTTTCCAATTACCTTCAGATATACCTGAAGTTCAAAGTAGTACAGTGTGATTGTACAATGCAATTTTACGAGACGCATTAAGCTCGCTTTTCACCGTCACGCTGTGACCTTCACACCCAGCAAGCGATATGCGTCGCTATGATGACGCATCTAAGTTGCGCTGTGAAGGCATGCGTGCAAGATTCATCCACTCGCGTGCGAGCGGTACCGCTCGCACTGTGCGCGCATTTTGTTATCTGAGAATGCATTTTCCTCACTTCTGATATTAAAATTCAAGCAGAGGGTTTATTTACCGCTGTTATACTGGAAGCCGGTGTCATTTTTAGATGGCAGTGGCTCCCAGTGGAATAGTACTGAAGGGCCTATGATATAGCCACCGAATGCGTCCTCGGTTTGCGGATAGAGGGTCCCTATACCAACGGTTTCTACTGAATATGATTACAATAATTATAAGCAGTCGCGGACAATTGTCCAGGGATGGTCCTAAAAGAATAACCCCTAAGCGGAGGCCTAACAACCGTGCCGAAAGCTGAATGGCACCTGGGTGAGTTGTCTTAACCGGTGACTCAGGTATACCGGGTGACCTCACAAAGTATCCAGCCTTATCCTTGCACGGAGGAGAGATGGATGTTTCTGTCAAAAATCTACCCAAGCTCAATGAGGTAGAGACTTTTTGGAGAGAGGTGTACAAGATCCTGAAAACACTGGAGTTGAAAGAAGATACTGACAATATCATCCGCTTCAAGGAGTTTTGCGGCAACCTCATAACATCTGATGAGGAATGTCCATCAATCACTGCCGAAGAGGTGAAAAAAGCACTTAGAGGGACGAAGAACTTTTCCGCTGCTGGACCAGATTGTATCAAGAACTTCTGGTGGAAGAAGTTTACTTTTCCACACCAACATTTGGCCCGCGTATTCGACTCATATTTAAAGTCGGAGACGCCCATTCCGCAGTGGCTCGTGTTAGGACGCACTATACTCCAGCCGAAAAAAGGAAACTTGTCCTACCCAGAGAATTACAGGCCAATAACTTGTTTGAACACACTGTGTAAGATCTTTACAGCTGTCGTAAACAACAGGATTGTTCGACAAATTGAGCCTGTGTGGCGAGAGATGTACGAACAACGTGGCTCGAAAAAAGGTGAAGCAGGCTGTCGAGAGAACCTGCTGATTGACAGGTGCGTCTGTGAAGACGCTGCAGCCCATCAGCGCGTCCTGTCAATGGCCTGGATTGACTACCGGAAAGCTTTCAATTCAACCTCTCACAGACATATAATCTGTCTGTTGGAAAGCTTGAAGGTGCATCGACACATAGTGAGACGCATAGAGAGATTGATAACCCTTTGGAAAACTATATTTACTATCTCATCTGTAAATTATCGTGTGCCAACGAACAACGTCACCTTCCAGATGGGCGTCTTTCAGGGCGATACCATGGCCCCTTTGCTTTTTTGCATCACACTTCTGCCTCTATCTCTCGCACTACGAAATTTTTCTGGATACCTCTAGGGCGACACAAATCAGCGCGAGCCTAAGGTCACTCATGTAGATTGGGATGGACTTTGGATTGGACAAGTGCGCCAAAATTCATCTGAAGAAAGGAAAGATTACACTGCCCTACATGAGTTTTGCGAATAAGATGGCATCTAGTGTTTCCGAATGGTTTTTTTCGTGCTGAACACGAATCTGGGTTCGAAAACTTCCCATCACGTCACGTTCTTGAGAAAATAGGGGTTGAAGACCCTAAAAACGGCGTTTTTAGCCATTTTTGGAAAATTGTAGAGCTGAACTATGACGTGCTACAAACTTCGCTAATATCAGAAATTAAAGCCTGAAACAAGCCTTTCCATATGAGCCGTGTGCAAAATTAATCGCATACGCCCTTAGAGCGGGGGGTGTATTTTTGTCTAGGGGTGGAGGAAGAAAATGAAAACAGAAAGGATTCTAACATACTTACACCCACGCCCAGGCACAATAATTTTCAAAATTTGATCGTATTCGCTTGAAACTTGTTACTCGGGTGTTTTAAGGGGTGCTGATTATCCCTAGACAAAAACACACCCCCGGCTCTAAGGGCGCAGGCGATTAATTTGGCATACGGCTCATTTGAAAGGGCTTGTTTCAGCCTTTAAATTATGATATTAGCGAAGTTTGTAGCACGTCATGGTTCAGATCTAGAATTTTTCAAAAATGGCTAAAAATGCCGTTTTTAGGGGTTTCAGCCCCTATTTTCTCAAGAAAGTGACGTGATGGGAAGTTTTTGAACCCAGATTCGTGTTCAGCACGAAAAATCTATTCGGAAACATCTTTTTCGACAGATATATCACCACGAGTAAGATCATGCATATGCATAAACCTTGCATATCAATTCGTCAGTTCCGCGATTATACATCTCACGCCGTCAAGGCGGACGCGGACTTCTGAATCTCCAGTGTCTTCATAACCGAATTGTACTAAGTACAGCTTACATCGTTGCGAATGACAGAGATCCTCTCCTAAAGATGGTCAGGAACCACGAGATGATTGGTGAAGGAGCGTTCCTTTACAAAGCCGCGGAGCAAGCGGCCGAGACCTTTGGCCTGAATTTTAACATCAGAAGTGAGGAGAGTACATTACTTTATCTAGATGCTTCACTTCTGAAAACCAAACTGAAGAAAGCAGAGGTTGAAAATTTTCACCAAGAGCTACTCGACAAGAAAATGCACGGAAACTTTCACAGAAATGTAGAAAAACAGTCCTTGTCGAAGGAGCAAACTTTTGCTTTCCGCAAATCATCAAGGCTTAATTCAGGTACAGAGGGTTTTATTTTCGTATGCCAGGACGGTGTCATTTCCATCTTAGCATACCGTAAGCGCATTTTATGTCAAGAAGTTCCCAGTGATAGGTGCAGCGCGTGTCATGCACACGCTGAGTACCTAGAACACATACTATCAGGGTGTCCGACCAACGCGGGAACGACGTATATCTACAGACATAATGCGGCCCTAAGAGTGCTTCATTACCATCTTTGTCGCTCTTACGGTGTTGGCCGCGACCCTGCCCTGCCGAACGTTCCAAGAGAGATAGAGTCGATTGTCCGAAACGAGAAATGCCAAATTTTCTGGAACTACGATTTTCGGGCAGCAGTCTCCGTTGCGCACTCGAGGCCTGACATTGTTCTCCAAGACTTCGAGAAACGAACTATATTCGTGATCGAATTCTCGGCTCCGTCCGAATACAACATCACTGAAAAGAAGAAAGAAAAAGAGGAGAGGTATCAAGACCTTAAAAGAGAGCTACAACGACTGTACCCAAAATATTCGGTACAAGTAATTGTCCTTGTGATAGGTGCTCTCGGAGGTGCGAAACTATCACTGGTTCGTAACCTTAAAGCCATACCCACGTGCCAAAAATATGCCAAGGCACTTGCGAGATGGATGCAGAAAGCTGTCATCCTTGGGTCGCTTTGTGTCCTCAAGACACACGAGGGTTTCGCCGGCCTGTCGTTGTGATTTCGTCGTTGCCTATGACCACCCATCTCACGGTTGTGAGACGTGGCCGTGGGTGTGATTTACCGCGGTGCTACTGGGGGCTATTGACATTTTTTGGATGGCAGTTGCTCTTAGTGGAACCCTGTGGTGGTTGTTTAACTTTTTTTTTAAATTATATATATTCGGTATTCGAATTTAATTCCTTGAGCATCAAACCGAAGGGCCTATGACATAGCCACCGAACGCGTCCTCAGGTCCCTGTACCAAGGGTTTCTGCTGAATATGGTTACAATAATTAATAAGCAGTCGCGGACAATTGTCCAGGGATGGTCCCGAAGGAATAACTCCTAAGCGAAGGCGTAACAACCGTGCCGAAAGCTCAATGGCACCTGGGTGAGGTGTCTCAAACGGTGACTCTGGGATACCGGGCGACCTCTCAGAGTATCAGCCTTATCCTTGCACGCGGGGCCTACAAGGATGGACGAACCATTTTCCCTAGCTGCTCGTGGGAACAACAATGACAACACCAAACATAGTTGTAGGGAGTGCGGTTCAAAACAATCGAACGCGCAGGGCTCCCGACAATGGGTCGGACAACGATGTCGACTACCCTAGAGTTGGGGGAGCCAATCAAGACGGAGTCAATGCGATTGACCGGCAGAATCTCATTACTTTTAAGTGGACGGAACGATTCAGGGACGACCTGCTGGAGTGCTATGATACCAGTATGGCCCCTGAATGAAAAGGTTACATGGCGCGACTGCATGCTTTGTGGTGCGAGAAACACCCAGAGCTCTCGGATTTTTCGCAAAAATGTCTGCGAAACCGTGCCGAGGACCTCCGGAAAAGGGGTTATATAAGCGGAGCGCCTACTCAACCGCAACCAGAACAAGCCGGCAACAGAGAAAGAGAGGCGACACTAAGACCAGCCTCGAAAAGGCATCCAATAGAGGAAGAACGATGCTTCAAGACCCGGAGAAACATCAACATTCAGGTTTCTTCCAAGCCCAAAGATCTGACTCAACTGGATGATGAGCTTCGTGGAGATTTTTCCGAAGAATCCGACCTCTGGACTATCAATTGTAGTGCGTACAATGCAGCGAGAACTTTGGCAGATGCAAACCGTAAAACAAAACCAACGGTTGATCATAAGACCAAAAGACGAATGCATCAACTCAGCACAAAGATAGGCTGGGCAAGACAGTACGCGTCCTGCATTCAGTGTGTGATTGACTACATAACATCCGGCAGGACTTTCACTGCCAAGGTTCGACAGTCCGCACGCGAACTGCGGATCCGTCATCAGACAATCAACAAGTGAAAGCTACTGACCATCAGGCAGCATATTGTTGACAGAATAAAAGTACTATCTAACACTAGGAGATGTCTAGAGCGGAGAGAGAGGTGGGTCAGAGAAAATAAACAGTTTTTGTCTGACCCATCTCGACTCTTCCAAGACGTTCCAGTTACTGTCGACCATCCGCCCGAACCAGAGGAGGTCGAAGCATTTTGGAGATAAGTCTACGAAGTCCAACATCCACTTGAAGAAGGCTCAAAGAACATAAATAGCTTCAAGGAGCTGTACAGTGCCCTCATAATCGCTGAGGAGGAATGCCCACCTATCACTATCGAGGAGGTGAAAAATGTGTTAAGAGGCATGAAGAACTATTCCGCTCCGGGAACAGATGGTATCAAGACCTTCTGGTGGAAGAAGTTTCCTTCAACCCACCAGCATCTGGCCCAAATTTTCACCTCATATCTAAAGTCGGAAAAGCCTATTCCGGAGTGGTTGGTGGAAGGGCGCACAGTGCTCCTGCCGAAGACGGGCAACTTAGCTGACCCTAAGAATTACAGGCCAATAACTTGTCTGAACACACTGTATAAGATCTTCACAGCTATCCTAAATGATAGGATTGTTCGGACAATTGGACCTGTGTGGCGAGAGATGTATGAACAACGCGGCTCAAAGAAAGGCGTAGCAGGATGTCGGGAGAACTTGCTCATCGATAGATGTGTCTGTAAACACGCAGAATCCTATCACCGATTTCTATCGATGGCCTGGATTGATTACGGAAAGCTTTCGATTTAACCTCCCATAGACTTATCATCTGTCTGTTGGAAAGCCTAATGGTTCATCCACACATCGTGAGGTGCATAGAGAGATTAATGCCGCTTTGGAAAACCAGATTTACTATCTCATCTGGGAACCATCGTGTGATCACTAACAGTATCACCTTTCAGAAAGGTGTGTTTCAGGGCGGCACCATGAGCCCTCTCCTCTTTTGCCTCACATTATTGCCACTATCTCTCGCACTTCGCCATTCCGAAGGGTACCTCTGCGACAAACCTGGAATCCGGAAGCATAAGGTCACTCATGTATTTTAAATGGATCATCTTAAGATCTATGCTAGAAATCAAGAGAAACTACATCTAGCTCTAAAAATTGTCAAAGAGTACACTCAAGAGATTGGAATGGAGTTCCGATTAGAGAAATGCACCAAGGTTAATTTGAAGAAAGGAAAACTTAATGGCATCCCCGAAGATCCTGAGCTCGTTGACAGAAGCGCTATACGACACCTTTGCGCTGGAGAGACCTATACATACCTGGGCGTGCCACAGAGCCGCATTCAGGACGTGACATCTATAAAGGATACTCTCCGATGCAGATACAAACGTCTCATCCGACGGATATGGTCTTAAGAACTGTCGACGAGGAACAAAGTATCTGCAACGAACATGCTTGCCGTCCCCGTAGTACTCTATTCATTTGGAGTAGTTCCATGGACGAAGGACGAGCTCAGATCCCTCGATATCGGGTCCCGAAAGGTTATGCACATGAACAAAAGCATGCACCTTAAGTCTTCTGTTCCGCGGCTTTACATCTCACTCCATCAAGGTGGTCGCGGAATACTGAATCTTGAATGTCTTCACAACAGGATTATTCTGGGTGCAGCACATATGGTCGCAAATGGACAAGACCCTCTTCTTAAAATAGTCAGGAAACACGAAGAAGTGGGCAAAGGGGCGTTTCTGTACAAAGCAGCGGAGGAGGCTGCTGAAACAATCGGCTTTGACTTCAATATCAGGGGTGAGAAAAATGCATCAAATCTTATCCATCTTGAATACTCACTCCTGAAGGCCCGGATTAAGAAAGCACAGGAGTAAAACTTCCGCGAACAGCTCCTCGACAAGAGGATGCACCGCATCTTCCACAGAAATGTGGAAGATCAGTCGATGTCGTATGAGCTAACGTTTGCTTTCCTTAGATCACCGGATTGAAGTCGGGCACAGAGGGCTTCATTTTGGCATGTCAAGACGGTGTGATTTCCACTCTAGCATACCGTCGCCACATTTTGAGCCATGACATTCCCGATGATAGCTGCAGAGCGTGTCATGCACACCCCGAGCATCTAGGACACACACTATCTAGTTGTCCGACTCATCCAGGAACGACCTACATCCAAAGGCACAATGCTGCACTAAGAGTGCTTTATTACCATCTCTGTCACTCTTATGGCATTATGCCATATACCTCTCCGCTAAACGCTCCTAGAGAAATAAAGTCAATTGTCGAAAATGAGAAGTGCGGCATATACAGACACTTCATATTCTCGACAATTGTTTCTGTTGCACACTCGAGGCCTGACATAGCTCTTCTTGACTTCGAGAAACGAACCATGTTCGTTATCGAATTTTCGGCACCAGCTGACAAAAACGTCACAGCCAAGGAGAAAGAAATGAAAGAGAGGTATAAAGACCTTATAAGGGAGTTGCGACGGTTATACCCGGAATATTCTGTTAAGCTAATCGTCATAATCATCGGCGCCCTTGGAGGTGCCAAGGTTTCACTGGTTAATAGCCTGAATATATCCCTGCGTGTCAACCAAATGCTGAGACACTTGCGGGGGAAATGCAGAAGGCGTTCGTCCTTGGGTCGCTCCGTGTCCTCAGGGTGCACGAGAGTTTTGCCGGATAATCTTATTGAATTCGTCGTAGACTGTAACCACCTCTCTCACGGTCGTGAGACATGGTTACAGCTGAAATTTTACTACGATTTCCCTGGGAGCGGGTGCAATTTTTCAGATTAGCACCCGCTCCCAGCGAAATGCTGCGGTTGTCGTTATGAAAAACTTTTAACTATATACAATATATTATAGAGTGGTTTTAGAAATTAACTCACGTGCCGTTAAGAGAAACTTCCCCCGGTTTCGCCGAAGCCAATCATAACCTCGAAACGTCAGGAGTAATCGGATTTCCACGTGACCGTCAAGCCAAGACCCCCAGCCTAGGATAAGAAATAGGTTAAGAAACTTGTTTTATATAAATTAGTCATTTAGAGCTCAGAGAGGAACCCGATTTAGCTTGTCTAGAAAATATAAATTGGCAATGGACCGGTAATATTGTGAGGTAATGTTGGGATAGAAGCTGCTGGGCGAATATTGGGAGGCAGAGCAACGAAGAAGACAACAGGCAGAAATCTCCAACATTCTTTGCCAATTTGGAACAACAGGAAAACCGCCACTGAAGAACGACGTACCGGGGACTGACAGGTCGTCAACAGACAAGCAGACGATATCGAAAGTCGGCGGCCTACGATTTCACACACCGACACTATGACCAGAAGGGGAACTCACAAGGGTGATTCCACAACCAGCGGCGAGAGGCAGTACCGAGCCGATTGCCGCCTCAAACGCAATCGACATTGCAACACCACGTTGCTAGGCAACCAAGCGGCAGCAAGCATCCGAAGCGGCCATGCGGTGGCGACGTTGCTAGGCGACCATACGTTAGCAGGGACGAGCAGCCGGCCACGTTCTATGGGCCGCGTTCGCACGACTGGGCCATAGGCTGCGGTCGGGCGGCCAATAAGAACTCAGCAGCCAGGTTGCCAGAACAATGAACACGATGCAGCGGTTCCACTAAGGGCTGCGAGCGGCTGCACCAGCCGACCGTCACATTGACGGTCGGCCATTTTCTATCAACCAATGGGGATCTCCATAGCCCGTTGCCGTTATACCAAGCCAACCAGCGGGCACAACACGTAAACTCTAGGGGGCCCGGTGGAAAGAAAGTGAAGAAGACACGTAGGCAAGACTGGAACAGGCAGGACAGTCCTGGCTTGGCGGTGTCGTGCGGAAGGAAGGGGACTAGAGTCGCTCAAAGTAAGCTTTGTAGCCTGAGTCGGCGGCCAAATAGAATTACGAATTAAAAGGACATTAAAGAAAGGATGAATCCGGACGATCGAGTGGAGTTGGCACACTGGCTTCAAGGTACGTGGTCTTCCGTTTTTTCCCGGTAGCTTCTCCAGCCCCGACGCTAGCCGGCACGCCGACGACCGGGTGGAACCGCGTATGCCCGGTATAATTAGTGTGTGGTCCACTTAGTGAAGTACTTGTCCCGGGACCCCCGCCGCGGAGTGGCACCCGGAGGTTACGGCCCAGGTGATACGACGATAGATTGGGTCGACCGTCCTCCGGGAGTTGACGCGAAAGGACACCGTAAATCTCGGGCGGCCATTTTGTTGAAACTGTGGGTTCCTCAGGGCGCGAAGTTCCGCATCCAAGTTCCGCGATTAAATACGGTTGAATAGATTCTTGAGAAAGTTTATTTTGGTAAAAGACAATTGTCGATTATGTAATTTACTTAGACTAAGTTTAAGATGATGAATAAAGTTTTAATTGTGATAATGAGCTGAAATATATATTAGAAAACAGCTAACACTATAATAAGCTCAGACAAGTCAATATGAATTGAAAATTAAATTCTCTATTATAATTAGTTTACAATTTATAATTTAACTTAAATTGATATTGTTAAAAAAATTGGTTCTCTGATCGCTATCATCAAATATACATTTAGCTATCAATTAGTCAAACGTATTTAATAAGTAATTGTAAGAAATATGTCAAGGTTTCAAATTGTATACCCTCTGAACGATACAGAAAGAAAATGAAAAGAAGAATAATAAGCATTCCAAAACTAAAAATTAATCAATTTCGTATTAAAAAAGAGAATGAAAAATGTGTTTATGTAAAATTTTCAAAAAGAGGTTCAGAAACTATTTTCTTCCAAGTCAAAAAGTTTATATTTGGCGCAATCAAAATATGATAGTTTGAATGTGAAGCTTTAAAAATTCAAAGTGTCTACATGTACCGAAAATATCCGTCTACTCGTACCGAAATTTCTGTACACGTAGCCACGGCATTAGAAATTGTACACTATAAAAACTGAAACGTTCGATAGTGAAAAAGGTTAAATTACGTATTCAAAATTGAAAATTAAAAATTATAATCAACAAAACTGAACAGTGTAGTACTTTAGATAAAAAATATATAAATAAATAAACTATTAAAAACTATCAAATTTACTGATACATTCTCATATTCTTCAAACTGTAACTATTTTACTATTTAAGGATGTAAACTACTTACCTCAAGTTAAAAAATGAGCCTTTTAAAAAGTAATCCTAATGTTGTACGGCTCATTTTATTCCTTGACGGACTTTCTACAAATTTCCTTGGTACTTTTTTATTTGCAAAAATGTATTTAAGAAAATTATTTTTTATAAAATGAACAATAAATTGTATAATTCATGAATAAAATGTTTTAAATAGAACCGGGCTGGGTGTCGATACTACACATAACAGATCTTGTAACGCTACTTTTTATAATTAAATATAAAATTTAGTGGTCTCTCTAAATAGCGCACAAAGGACCAAAAGCAAATTAAATGAAGCTATACAAAACAGATAATTTTAAGATAACTTTTTGAACAAACAGTTTAGACCAGGGCTCTCCAGAAGGCAGACATTGACTGCAAAGACTGCCAGAGGCAGTCTAGAGACTAGGTCAAACAGGCCCCAATAAATTTTCATCGAACTTGTCCTTCGACTGGTCCCTAATCCTTCACGGTAAATTACAGTTTAAAATAAAAAAATGAAATGTATTGTAAATTCAAGTAGAAAAAATGAGACTCTTCGGTGTGAACAATGAGCCGCAACGAGCCGTGACCGTAACGACCGTAACCCTTTCTAGGATTCCTGGAAAGCGAAGAAAAAAATGACAGAAGAACTTGGTGGCAGTCATACACTTGTCGTGCCAGTCAGCACCTACTGAAAGTGCAGAGCCCTTGTTTAGACAATAAATATAACATAGATTTTTGGGCGCCAATCATTGCATGGGATAAGGGTAAATCAAATAAACCAAAGTTAGTGAGAAAAGATAAAGACACAAGGAATCTTAATTCCAAACGGTAAAGGGAAACTCACTGAACGTCAAACGTTTCAGGACAAACAATAAAAGAGAACCTCACAAACCTGAGTCAAAAGGGTATACCTTAATTTAAAACAAGCGATAATCCACAATAAAAAAAAGGTAAAAGATACGAAGGTATACATATATAAAAGGTATATATATAAAGGTAAGATAATCCAAAATATTAAAAAAAAAAAGGCAAAAGACAATAAGGGTAGAGATACCTAAAAAAATGTATCGATAACGGCAAAACATATTATTATACTTTATACATAATTTACACAACATTATACATAACATATTATTATTAGGTGGACACGTTCAATTCATCACATTTAATTCACCACGTAAAAGTGTACACATTAAATAGTAGGTCAAAAATTCCTACACATAATGACTATACATTGATTCTATTTAATTGTATACTTTATTATCTAAAAAGTCTGCACGTTCAAATGTGCACTTTAAATTCTACACATTTAAATGTGCACATTAAAGTCTACACGTTAAACTGTACACATGAAACTCTGCACATTGAAGTTTACGCGCTAAACTCCATACATAAACGGAATACTAAAGAAAATACCATTTTTATTGGTCAATGTTCATTATTATTCATAAGTTACATGTAAATTCTCTGCAAAAAAATTACCTGTTTATTTTTCTGTGAATGCACCTCGGCGATATTGGTTTATGTAGCTAAAGGTTAATTAGGAATAGTATCTATAATAATAAGACCATCTATAATAAAAAATGGTTGCCTCGGTTGCTCAAGGTTTTTCCGGAGTTCTAGTGGTTCGGATCCCACCTTAAGCTGTAGGTACCTCCATTATGCACTAAACTACAAACCAGTCTATACATGGTGGTGTAAAAAAGAAACCAGGTGTACGTACTTAATAGTAGGCATACTACTCTCAGCAGATCACTTAACTGCATTATACAATGCGTCCATGGCTGACGATACGTGTCGGGACAGCCCCGTGTAGAAAGGTTAGCACCAAAAATCCAACACAAAACAAAAATGCCTTTGATATATTGTACTGTAGCCATCTTAAGTCTGAGGTTTTCTTTTTATTGATAGTAGCTCTAAATGAACATCCAGAGGTAACTGATGTCACCTTCAAACATTTGTAAGAACAACAGCGGTACATTGTACACCTAATTTTGTGACTAATAAACATTGTCGCAAGATATTTGAAACAGCATATTAAATTTATAACATCTTTATCTCATCAGGCACTTGACTTTGTCCGTGGCTGGTAATGAAAAACCAAGTTCACCCGAGAAAAAGTTTTTAAAATACAATATTAACAGTATCTATGATAATAACAGTGGCTCAGGCGGTTAGACGCTCAGACTTTCTGTTAGACGTCCGGGGTTCGATCTCTAAGTCGGTACATCTAGAAATTGTATTATGTACTTCTACTGAGGTGCTGGTGGTTGGGATGCTAACTTAAGCTGTAGGTCCCCTCTTCATGCACTGAATTGCAACCCAGTCCGCGGATGGTGGGGTGAAAAGGAAACCAAGCTCACTCTCATCAGATTATCACTTTATTGCATTAAAAAATGCGTCCCTGACTGGCGATACATACCAGAATAGCCCAATTTAGAAATATTTGCACCAAAATCCAACTAAAGAACAAAAAAATTCCTTCGACATCTTAGGTTGTAACTATCTTAAGTCTGAGGTTTCCTGTATAATAATAACAGTATATTATCTAATCTACTCTGATTCCACTCAGAATTGACCAGCGACCCACAGTGGGCTAAAGTGAAAGAGTCCGTGACAATTTCGTAGAACGTTTGATAGAAATGACCTAAAAGGATTATTTTTTGGGCGATTTACAGATAAGTAACTACAGAATAGAGAAAAAATGTGGAAAAGGTTTAAAAAAATATTTTTGTAGGCGATATCGTGACGTTTCCTGTGCAGGAATTTAGCGGAAAAAGCTGAGGATAATCCTGTAAATGAACCTGTATGCAAAGGAACCTTTGGAAGATCCTTTACGTGGGCCAACGAATTCAAGAAACTTGTTCACGATCATGTACATGAACCTGCATAGGAACTAATCCACTAGAGTTCGCTAGCAGATTGGCTCTCTCGCTAGTGATGTAAGTGCCATCAATTTTCATGATGGTTCAGTTTAAAGGACGTGTTCCTTTCCAGGACCCGGGAAACAGTTTCCTTCGTTTCGGCTAGTTTCGTTACTTTAGTTTTTTTTCTACTGCTTCCATCCTTTCTTTACGTAATCGTTGTTGTAAAAGTAGCCACCAGTGAATTGATTCCTCCCTTTGTTTTTGCCATTCTGGTGCGTAATCTTGTAGTTCTTTTTTCTCCCTCTTAATGTCTTCTGGTGTCTTGAAACCCAATCTTGCTCTTGTTTTGTAAACTTTATATTCAACGTTCTCAGTATGTTTTTGTGGTTAAGTAACTCCTCTCCGACTGAATCCAAGAGGTAGTCCTTGCATTTGACGATCAATCTAGTTTCTATGCTCTAAAATAAAAATTAATTCCCCTGATCTTTCCTGTCTTTTGTAAATGTTTGTGTTTAGTCTTTGTTGTTTATCGGTTACAGTAGTGGTTTCTCTTAGATATCGATTCATTCGTACGTATGTCATTTCATAAAATTTTGAATTCATTTTTTAACATTATATTTCTTATTGTCTTTAAAATTTCAGTTACCCAATGATTTATTGTAATTTTTTAACTCGTAAATTATCGGTGAAGCTTTGGCTTTAATAAAGAATGGTTCTTTAAAAATGTTGTTCAACTTTTTAGCTATTCCTTCTCCTTTATTCCATAATGTTTGATCACTTTTTAAAACTTTTCCGCCACTTTCAAATCTGACCGGTCTACGCCTTAAGTCATAATATTTTGACTCTGTTTCGTTCGCTTTGTCTAAATTTTTAACTTCTTCTCTAACTATTTTTAATTTACACATCTTGTCTGCCAATTTTTCTCACTCTTGAAATTGGATTTCGTTTTTGTCCTCTAAATATTTATTTAATGCCTGAATGTTTGGGGTTTTCTCCCTAAGCTTAAAAAACCTGCTGTAAATCCTGTTGAAAAATCTCTACTTGCATTTAATGCAAATTGTAAATCATTTAAGTTTTCATCTTATAATTTGTGATCTTTTTCTAAATATGCTTTGATTCCAGTTTTTATTGATCAATTACATCCGCTCTGTCGAATTTTTCTGCGCATGATATTTAGAAGTTTTCGAATGTCTGATACCATATGTTTTAGTTATAGTATATTACATCACAAGTAGGGTTAGGCACCAGGTTAGGCACGTCTTTACCGCGGGGAGGTCAATGTTCGCAGAACGAGTAGTAAAAACATGGCCTTTTCCGGTCGTCCTGCGAATATTGCATTCCCCGCGTAAGTACCGTGTAACCCTACGAGTGGTGTAAGGTATTTTATTCCAAGCCACCATATTATGAGCCTGTAGAGCCCCCAGAAAAGTGAGCGTTGGATAGCCCCTTACCGAAATGGTGTGAGAACGTCCTATGAAGTAAATCTTTTTCGATAGTGATGACGAGAATTGTCCTAACATGCTTCTGTTTTGTTTTCTCCATTTGTCAAATTTCTCGAAGGCCAGCTCATATTTATCCTTTCCATGATTTTTAGTGTACGAAAATTTACAATTATAACTGAGACGTAATTGCAGGTGAGGTTTCGTGGATTCTATTGTGTTAGATGGAAACATACGATTTATATGGGAGTCAGCTGTTTGGATTGTGATTGTTAATCTCGTATGGCGCGAAATTTTCTAAGTGGTTCGGTGCGAGGTTTTCGAAATTATGCGTTTATGAAAATCTTTTTCAATTGTTGATGCTTATTTATTTTTGATAGCTATTATTTAGTAAACCTATTAAGTGAACATATCTAAAAATACTATTATATATTGGTTTCTCGACTTTGACATTGGCAAGGGACCCATCATATTTGATGCTACAACTGTCCGTGGTTCCTCAATTATTCTTTTCCCCATTAAACCTATCTAATTATTTACTTTCGGTTTTATCCTCTGACAAATTTCACATTTGTTTACATTTTTCAATGTCTCAGAGTACTTTCTGGGCAAATTTTTCTCTTAATTCTTTTGGTATTGTTAATTTCCACCGTTTGTCATCTGAAGCTGAAGTTGATTTTAAAGGGTCTGGTTCATAAAAATATAAATAATTATGGCTTAGTCTCAAATTTTGATTTCCTTCTGGCTTATCTTTTACATGTAACATTTTAATTTTATACCAATTATCAATGTCTTCAAAATATTTTTCCTCAGTTTCTACTACACTGGCTATACACTTAAAACTTTTATTTCGCTTTCATTAGACCTTGATAATGCATCTGGGACGCTAAACGACCGTTTGGATTTTTTTGATTATGAAGACATTTTAAGGCAATATTATCTGCAATGACTTTAGTGATTATCCTTCTAAATATGGTCTAAACTTTCAAATTGCCCAGACTACGGCTAGACACTTTTTCCAAAACAGATTATTTCCTTTCTGCGCCATTAAAACCTTTACTTGCAAAAGCTATTATATAATTTTCACCGTTCATTGTTTGTGTTAATACGGCTCCTTATCCTGTATCACTAGCAGCGGATTCGAGTTGAAATGAACTTCCAAAAATCAGGGCATGATAAAGTCGGTGTTGTTTTTAGTAAATGTTTTATGGTCATAAATGCTTGCTCCTGTTTGTCCATTCTCACTTTACTTCTTTCTTTAACATTTTTTGCAGAGGTTCTATAATCTCTGCAAATTTTGGAATAAATTTTCTATACCGTGATGCCGTTCCTATTATTCTTTTTATTTGTTTCACTTCTTTTGGTCTTGGAAAATCTTAAATTTGCTTCATTTTTTCCTGTTATACCAGTAAACCTTTTTTATTTACTTTGAATCCTAAGTATTTTATTACGGAACATCCAAATTCACATTTTTCTAAACCTATTGTCAAACCTGCCTCTTTGATATTATCTAGGACAATTTCTAAATATTTAAGATTTTTTCCGAAATTTTTTGACACTATTATTACGTCATCCAGGTAAGAAAATACATATGATTTCAAATCTTGCGTTATTAATTTACCCATCAGGCGCTGGAATATAACAGGACCATTTTTCAAACCAAATAGCATTCAATTAAACTGAGACATTCCTTTGCCCGTGACTATAAACGCTGTTTTCGGTTTAGATTCGTCGTGCAAGGGTATCTGATGATATGCCAAACGAAGATCTATTTTCGAAATTTATCTTGCTGACCTCAATGTATCCAATATTTCTGACATTATAGGAATTCGGTATAAATCCTTTTTAATGATTTTATTTTCTTTTCTAAAATCGGGGCAAAATCTACATTTACATTAGGCTTTCTTATCATAACTATCGGGTTAGACCAGTCACTATTTGATGGTTCTACTTTTGTACATTCTCATCTCAATGAGAAGGTATTGGTTTTATGTGAAAAATGTCTTTCGCGGATTCCATCAAATGTCGACGTTTTGAGGCCCCCTGAGTCAGAAATAGTATATTACACTATTAGGGCAGTAAGTTCAGGGCTCTCAAACTTCTGCCCGTGTAGTGTATACTATTTTTCTTTATAGCCGGTCGAAAGTACGAAGGAAAAATATTAAATTAAAATGTATTGTATCGAAAAAAATTATGCCTGCCCCCGACATTTGCGGCACGAGCGAAGCGAGTGCTGCTGGTCGGGGGGACAGGCATCAAATAAAAAAAACAAATTACATTAAACAAACAAATTTTTTTTAAATTCAATAAACATAAAATTTGTTTACATTAAACAATTATAAATATTTTTTAAATTCAACAAACATAAAATTTTTTTGAAATTAAACAAACGTAAAATTCAGATTAACAATTTAACAATAATATTACTGCGTACATTATTTTTTTTCCATTTTTACCATGATCGCATAAATAATAAAAATTGTTGATAATGTCACCATGAAATACGCAATTCTCAAATAAATGATGTCGATCTTCATTAGCAAAAAGGCATTTTGATTTTTGTCCGTTAACATATGATGCTGGAATAAAGTTGATAAATTTTAGACACATCACTTTCAAACGATATCTCAGTATAAAAAATGATTGATGATAGTCGGGGTAATAAGAGCAGCTTCACGTATCGGAGCAAATCAAAAAATTTTTTGCTCCCGCTGTTACAGAGGGCGTACGTGCGGCATTACCGATACACAAATCCTTAACTTTCTGCCCTAAAATAGGTGCAAAAGTGGCGTACTTTCGACCGAGGTATAAAGAAAAAATATTTTTTACGTCGGTGTCTGTCGTTGTCGTCGTTGTCGTCTGTATATCGGATAACTTCGAAAGACTACTCGGATTGGATTGTGCTTCAGCTTAATTTTTAAGGATGTAAAAAGAAAGGACGAGTTCGTCAGCCAGCTATTTTGGATAAAAATTCAAAAAGTTAAAGCATTTGGAAAAATTTTTAGACCATTTTTTCATGATTTGAAAATTCTATGTACGTCTATTTATATTACTTGAAAAGTTGAACAATTTATCTTTACGACTTTTTTCGATAAAAAGAAAATTATCAGAGTTATAGCATTTTCAAAATTAAAAAAAAAACGATAATGAAAATTTTGAGCCAAACAACGCACGATATGAAAAAAGTCAAGGAAAGAAAAACGTTGCTTTTTGGAAGCCCTACAAGATTACCATAACAACTTTATGAATTTTCTTGTAAATTGAAAATTCAAATTTTGACCCCACAAAAAATAATGAAAAATCTAAAATTCTATTTTGCACCCAAAAAAGCTACAAATTTATTATTATTCATTTTTTGATAGGATGCGTAGTTTTTGTTTTAATCGTGAAAAATAGCATTACAAATAAACAAATTAATTTTTGGAAAAACGACGCAAGGTACGAAACAAAATTAATAAACAATAGTTGTACACCCAAAAATCATCTATAATTTTGTTATTAATCATTTTTTGATGGAACGCGTAGTTTTTGGTTTAATCGTAAAAAATAACATTAACAATAAAAAAATGTGGGGAAAATATACAAGGCACGAAAAAAAGGTTCACTCAAAAAAGATAATGACAACACATCTGTTTCAATATCAATGCATTTTATGAATTGTAATAATATAAATTTATTGAAATGTTACATTTTTCTGGGTAGCTGAGAATTAAAATTAGTGCAAAATAAGAAACAAATATTAAAGTAATCATAAAAAATCAAAATTATACAATATTTTGCAATATCTGAATAAGCTGTCACAGACTGAGGTACAGAAATAAATATAATATTCATGTGATATAATAGAGTTGAACTGAATGTAGAAAAGTTCGCACTTTGGACAAAATCGAGTGCGAAGCACGAGATGCGTGATGAGAATGTATTCGTTAAAGCCGAAGGAGCTTTAACAAAAGAGAATTCTAAGAGTCTATCTACTTCTTCGTATGTACATAAATTTGCGAATTTTGGGAGATACATGATAATAGCGCTGTTCAATTGGTTCATAATTCTATAAATTTATTATGTGCTTAGTTAGGCGGGTCGGTTTCAGTTCTGTTCCAGAATCTTTAATTTTCTTATTAATTCAATTTTGTAATTGAACTTGTTGGACTTCATTCAATTCTATAATTCCTTTGCTAATTTCCTCGCAAAATTCTAAATCTTTCTTTCTACCTGTACGTGTTTGATATTATTATTTATCACCGCATTATTTCTGAATCATAATTACGTCAACTAACCTTTTAGTAGGAGCACGATGAACGTGTTGCTTTACCAGAAAATCACAATTAATTAAGAAAAAACGAATAATTAGTCACGCGTACCAGAAATGTTTGGTTCTTTCCCGATCGTTGCGCAGAATACCTCACCTGTAACTTTTCACAAAGCCGCAGCAATTACGTGAGCTACCGTATTTTTTGTTCACACGGCAAACCCAATACAGAATCGAAAGACAGCTCGATCGGTAAGACAGGCTCAAAATAGCGAGGAGTGTCTCATATCTCCTCGTGTACCATCTCTCCTCAACTTACCCTAAGGTTGAAAACTCAAATCAAGATAGTAAACCATTTAGAAAACTATCCTTTATTAATCCCATTAAACAAAATCTCATTATCTTGAGGACATGAAGAACACCGTTTAACGTATATTTGAGACTCAATGAACACCGTTAATTCCCCTAAAAATTTAGCCTTACAAAACCTTTGTTTCTTATTATTTTTTAAACTATTGAAAACCTCGACTAGATTAGCTTTATTGTGTTCTTCGTGCTAAATAAAAATCACTGTTCTAAATTTTCTTTTACGTGTCGTTTTGAAGCTTTTTATTTTGCGACCTGATAAGCACAGTTTAATGTATGCTTCCTCTTACCCATTTACTGTAAGGTAAATAACTAAAAAAAGGTAGTAAACAATTTAGAAGACTGTCCTCTATTAATCCTATTAAACAAAGTCTCATTATCTCGAGGACCTGATAAACACCGTTTGACGTATATTTGAGACCCCAATAAACACGGTGAATTCGCTCAAAAATATAACCTTACAAAACCTTCGTTTATTATTATTTTTTGGACTATTGAAAACGTTGACTAGATTAGTGTTCTTCTTTTCTTCATGCTAAATAAGTTTCAATGTTCGAAATGTTTTTTACGTTGAATTTTGAAGCTTTTTATTTTACGACCTGATAAGCACTGTTTAATGTATCCCCCCCCCCCACGCATTTACTATGAGGTGAAAAACTAGACAAAAAGTAGTAAACAACTTAGAAGACTGTTTTCTATTAATACCAACAACGAAAATCTCATTATCTCACCGTTTTGTAGACATTCGAGATTCAGTATTACGCGACCATCTTGACGGCGAGTACTACCGGGATGGCAAGCATATTCGTCGCAGATACTTTATTCCTCGTCGACAGTTCGGAGGTCCAAATCTGTCAGATAAGGCGTTTGTATCTGCATCGGAGAGCATTCCTCATAGATGTTACGTCCTGAATGCAGCTTTGTGTTACGCCCAGGTATGTATAGGTCTCTCCAGCGCAGCGCTAAGGAGTCGTATAGCGCTTCTGTCGAAGAGCTCAGGGTCTTCGGGGATGCCATCAGGTTTTCCTCGCTTCAAATAAATCTTGGCGCATTTTTCTATTCTAAACTTCATTCGATCTCCCGAGTATACACCTCGACAATCCTTACAGCTAGATTTAGTTGCTCTGAATGTCTAGCACATATCTTGAGATCATCCATGTAAAAAACAAGAGTTACCTTATGTTTTCGATATCTGGGTTTTCCGCAGAAATACGCTTCGGAATGGCGAAGTGCGAGAGATAGTGGCAATTATGTGAGGCAAAACAGGAGAGGGAACACGGTGTCGTCCTGAAATACACCTCTCTGAAAGGTGAAATTGTTAGTAGACACTCGATGTTTTCAAGATGAGATAGTAACTCTGGTTTCCAAAGCGGCATAAATTTCTCTATGCACCTAACGTTTGTCCTCCCCTAGGGTCTGTAACACCTTGTAGTTGGTGGGGAGGCTTAAGCGTGTGGGACATGGGGGTCAAAAGGACCTCGGCCTGCCTGCGTATGGATATGAATGAAAGGATCCCTATTAACGGGCTCTCCCGGGTGAGAGGAAAAGGATCCCTATAAACGGGCTCTCTTGGTATGCGTGATTATGGTATGGTAGAAAGGTGAAAGAGCCTAGCTTAGATGGGCCTTCTGGATCCCTATGTTGAGGCCCCTCCCGGACCGATATTTCTCACTCGATGTGACCACCCTTCCTAAGCCATGAGTGTAGAGTGATCGTGCTCGTGGCACTTTGGCACCTAGGGGTTACGAAGGTGTGCTAACGGCATCTCGGGGACACCGGACGACCTCCCCGAGTAATTAGTCTTACCCCTGCATGCGGGACTCTGCAGGGGTGGACCTTTATTTCCCTAGCTTCTCGTGGGATCAAAATGAACACGCAAAATACCCAAAATGGAAAAGGAGGAGGAATGGTGGTGGCGGAGGGGGTAGAGGGGTTGGGCCTTAACAAGTCTAACATAACCCTTTAATCCCCATCTGTCTCTCCGGCAAGCCAAATTCAGGTGACGGCTGTGCCCCCAGATCCCTCGGGAGCTGAGGGATCGACAGTCCCTCTGAACGAGGTTATGGTATTCGGAGAGGCCAATCAGTCCCCCAAAAAGAGAAGACGCATCATCGGTTCCCTGAAAAGGAGACTGAGGAGGCAAGCGCAGCAGGCTAGTATAGCAGCTGCGGAGGCTGGAACGTCGGCAGCTACAGGGCCGACATCCAGCACTGAGGCCCAGAAGAGAGGTAGGGGCTCAGAGGGCACCCCACCGGAGGTGGTTAAGCCTTTGAAGAGGCATAAGGCGGCCCAGTAGCCGACGAACAGAAAGTCGTCCGGAGCTGGACTGACGGCCGCTCAGAGGACCAACCCCCTGACGATGGTGGTGACCGACACCAACTACCCGGACTCGTTGTTCACTACGAAGCAGTACGAGATCTTCAGGGAGGCTACCTGGAGGGCGCTCGAAAGAGTGTCCCCAGATAAATGGCCAAGATTCGTGACCTCCTTCTGCAGGGGAGGGGTCTTCGTATTTGTGGCAGCCGACATAGCGGCTAAAGCTTGGCTACTCAAAGCAGTGGTCGAGACAGAGTCGTAGGAAGGTGCATCTCTTAATGTGGGTGGGGTTGAGTTGCTCCAGAAGATGGTGAGGGCTACGGCGTGATTCCCGGGTAAACTGGAAGACCCGTCTGAGGTGCTTCGTCGGTTGGAGAAATTCAACCCCTTACATCTCCTAGTCGTGCAGATTCCTGAGTCCCAGACGAGGGCTCTTGTGGCCCTCAACAGCAGGCCCTTCTATCACTTTAGGTCCTGGCTGCCGGCCAGGGACAGGAGGAGCCTGTTGAGACGCCTGTTGAGATCGGGAGCAGACCTAAGTGACTGCTCCTGGTCTAACCATTACCCAGATTAACTTGCATCACAGCAAAGGCGCCTCTGCTGTTTTGCAGAGGGGCATGGCTGCGAGGCACACAGGTATCTCGCTAATCCAAGAACCATGGTTAGTTCGAGATACCAGGAGGGGATTAGGGGGGGCTGGTCTTTTTTGTTACAGGGGCCCCAAGGCGGCCAAACCAAGGGCCTGCATACTGGCGAAGGGAGTTAACGCTGTCCCGCTGCTTGATCTATGTTCGAGAGACCTGATGGTGATAGCCATGGATCTCAAAGGAATAGGAAGTCTAGTTCTGGGATCGGCTTATTTTCCTTATGGCAGCGATACCAACCCACCAGTGGAGGTACGTACACTGGTCGAATATTGCAAGGTAAGGGGTATTCCTCTTCTGCTGGGATGCGATGCTAATTCCCACCATACTTTGTGGGGCAGCATGGACATCAACTCAAGAGGTAATGACCTACTGGAATACCTAATCACGACTGATTTAGATATTCGTAGTGCGGGGAACACCCCGACGTTCCGTAACTCGGTCAGGGAGGAAGTCATTGACATCACTCTCTGTACCAGTAGTTTTAGGGATAATATCAAGAAGTGGAGAGTTTCAGATGAACCCACTCTCTGGGATTTCCACGGGGGAGATTTCCACGGAACTAAGATGTGCACTGTCAGAGGTTCCCAGGTCGATTCGAGACGTGGATACCCTGGAGATGGCAGCCAAAACTTTAACGGAAGCCATTAAAGTTACTTATAAAAGTAATTGTCAACCTACAAGATTTCGAAAGGCTGGGGAGACACACTGGTAGAATGGGAAACTCAAAGAGCTTCGCAGGGAAACCAGAGAGAGGTTCAGACGGGCTAGTGCTGGCAAAACGAAGGAACTATGGACGTCCTTCACAACGATGAGGGACGAATACAGGGGTGCAATACACAAGGCAAAGCAAGCGAGCTGGACCAACTTTTTGACAGACATCGAGAAGGGAGCTGAGGCGGCTTGACTGGATAGGCTGCTTTCTCGAAATCCGGACGCTATTCTCGGCACTCTGAAACTGCCTGGCGGGGGGTACTCAGAGTCGGACGGGGATACCTTGGCTCACCTGATCAAGGAACATTTCGCGGGCTTTTCAAGGTTTGGAGAAAAGAGGAAGACACCTCAGAGGCAAAAAAAGTCGCCTGCGGCCCAACTGGGCCCGAAACGGCGGCTGGCCCACGAGATTGTCACCCCCGCCAGGGTCAGGTGGGCCCTAAAGTCTTTCAGTCCTTACAAGTCTCCTGGCCCAGATGACATATATCCAGTCCTCTTACAGAGGGCTGGAGAGATCAGCATAGGGCCGCTAGTGAGACTTTCTAGGGCTAGTCTGACGTGGATAGATATATCCGCGGTAAGGTCTTGTCAAGTAGGCCACTTCACAAGGAGCAACACACCTACAGGACTGGTCACTCGACAGAGACGGCCCTAAGCGGAGCAGTAAACCTAATTGAAGGTCAACTGAAGGAGAAAGGCCTCGCGATTGGAACCTTTATAGACATCGAAGGAGCCTTCAATAACACCTCTGGAGAGGTGATCAGGGCGGCCATGATTACACATGGTGTGCCTATTGCAGTCGTGGAATCGACGTGCCACACGTTGGCCAACAGGAATCTAACCACGACTAAGGGTGATGTCACTCTAAGTGGAACCATTGACTCGGAATGTCCACAAGGAGTTTTATCGCGCTTGCTGTGGTGCCTAGTAGTGGCTGAATTGCTTTATCTACTCTCGAGTCAAGGCCACCACGTCATAGGCTATGCGAACGATATACTGGTTATCGTGCGCGGCCAGCATCTGGATGGGCTCTTCGGAGTAATGCAGCAAGCACTGACGATAGTGGACTCATGGTGCAAGAAAACTGGATTATCGGTTAATCCGAGTAAGACAGACGCGGTTGTTTTCACCAGAAGGTACAAGTGGAGAACCACGAGTACATTGAAACTCGGAGGACAACAACTGGAAATCAAAGAACGAGCTAAATATCTAGGATAGGCTAACCTATGCGGCGGCGGTCTGGTGGAGCAGGGTTGAGCTGTCCACTGTGAAGTCTCGACTGGAAAGGATCAGGGGACTGATTCTGGGAGGCATCACTGGAGCCTCGAAGTCGACACCCACGATGGCACTGGGGGCACTAATAGGTTTGGAGCCCCTCCATTTTACCATCAAGGCCGTGGCTGCGAAGGCGGCCTGGAGGCTACATTCGGCAAATGACAGAAGGATCTCGACAGCAGTGAAGATCCCAGTCGACATCACGAGGAGGCCGACCCTGAACATGCCCAGGGACAAAATGGTCACTTGCCACCTCTTCGACAAGAAGTATTGAGTTAGCACAGTGATGGAGACAACTGGTTTACAGATGGCTCCAGGAACGAGGAGAATGCAGGAGCTGGCGTATATCGTAGAAGGAATGGAATGCGCTTCACAATCGAGATGGGGTCCTACGCCACAGTTCTACAATCTGAGATTATGGCCATACTCCAGTGCGCCTACAAGGCAAAAGAGTATGACAATAAAAGGAACATTCGTATCTGCTCAGACAGCAGGGCTGCTATATTGGCCTTGAATGGAACAACGACCAAGTCGCTATCAGTATGGGAATTCTTTGAGGCACTACATATGTTAGCTGCGGATAACCGGGTCACTATGCTATGGATCCCTGGACACAGCGGTATCAAGGGCAATGAGGTATCGGATAGGCTAGCCAAGCTAACAGCAGGAAGAAATTTTACTGGACCCGAGCCAGTTGTAGGTATTTCCAGCAGGTCAGTCACTGAAGAAATTAATAGTTGGCTGACTGAGGAACATCAGAATGAGTGGGATTTGGTCTCTGGTTGCAGATAGGCCAAAACACTCTTGGGCTCAAAGCTTAACTCTAAACGAGCAAGGGAAATACTCAAGGTCGGGAGGAACGAAATCCAAGTCCCAACAGAAATGTTTATAGGGCATGGGAACCTAGGATATCACAGACATAAATAGGGCTTGCAGAAAGTCCCCTCTGTCGTCTGTGCGGAAAGGATAAGGAGACATCTACTCGTATCCTTTGTCACTGCCCTGTGGTTGCGGGGAAACGTCTAACACTCACAGGCAATTATTGCATCAATGAGTCAGAGATATCAGCCAACAGCGTGGCTGCGGTCCTCTCCCTATGGAGAGGGCTATGGGGTCATGCTTAGGCTCACAAGGGGACGCAACGGGATTACCCAAGCGTCAGGGGTTGTTACGGTCTCAACCCAGAACTAATAATAATAATAACGTTGTGTGGATGAACCTGTAAGCTTTTCAACAGACAGATGATAAGTCTATGGGAGGTTGCACCGAAATATTTCCGCTAGTGAATCTAGGCCATCGATATACAGCGTTGGTAGGATGCCGCGTCTTTGCAGACATATCTATTGATGAGCAGGTTCTCCCGACATCCTGCTACGCCTTGTTTTTTAGCCGCGTTGTTCGTTCATCTCTCGCCACACAGGTCCAATCGTCCGAACAATCGTACCATTCAGAATAGCTGTGAAGATCTTATACAGCGTGATCAGACAAGTTATTGGCCTGTAATTCTGGCATGTCCTTTTCAGCAATCTGCCTGTGTCTGTTAAAAATCCACCCAAGCCCAACGAGATAGTGACTTTTTGGAGAGTGGTATACAAGGTCCCGAAAACACTGGAGTTGAAAGAAGATACTAATCCATTAAAAACTCAACAGCGTCTTTTGTTGTCTCAAAATATTCTTTTGCACTACGTAAAGTTTGCTCTTGGAAACCTAAAAATATCAATTCACAATCCCCGGTTTGAGTAACAATTTTCGTCATACCGTAAAGGTTATCCTTTTGCATTTTTACTAGAGATTCGTCCAAAGGAAGCGAAATCGCCAATGCGTTTTTCACCATTTCTTGTAAACACGAACGATCTGTCTTCACAATAGAATGCAGGAGGTCTTTGTGAGTTGAAGGATTGACATATTGAATTTCAACATTTTTATATTATATGGCGTATAAGGTTTTGTAACACTGAACCCTAATTGTTTACGAAGAATATGTATGACTTCCCGTAAAGGGCACGGCCAGTCACTTAAAGTTTAACGTTTTGCATAATTGTAAATTGAAATCATGCAGGAACCAATTTTTTGGAAAATTCCAGATTTTTATGAGATATTAACTGATTTTTTGGTCCTTTTACCTCTTTCTCAGCTGCAGTTATTTTCTTTTTAAGATGATTTTTAGTTTTAGATGAGCAGAAAAAACTTTGGATTTTGAGAACATTCCTTTATAGATATTTTACATATTCGTTTGTAAGGATTTTTTTCTTCTAACAATGCTCTTTTCTGCGGATAATCTTTACATGAAAAGTTAACTCCAAAATCGTATTTATTGTACGTCCTTACGCTTATGTCGATTTTTCTCTTCTAGCAATTTTGAGTTTTTAAGCTAATTCTCTTTTCTTGAATTATTAGGCGCCAGCTTCTGTAAGAATTTTTCCATGCTTTTTTCTTTGGTTGACGTAGGTAATGCTCGACTCATTGATGACGAAACGCTAAAAACTAAATAATAAAATTGATAATTTCACGCATAATCTACACCGTAAGAAAATCTTTTCATAAATCGATCTTACAGTTTTACAGTTCGGCCTTTTAAAATTCCCATTAATGCCATATGGATTGCGGAACGCGGTACAAACATTTCAGTCTTTTATCGCGGAAATGTACGCGGGCTCGAGTACAGTTTCGTCAATATCGACGATTTTCTTGTCGCGTCAGACATGGAAGAGGAACTCCTCCAGTAGCTGGAAGAACTTTTTCGTCGTTTCCAAGAACACGGAATTCTAATCAACGCCGCAAAATCCATCTTCGGTGTCGAAGAGGTGAATTTTCTCGGCTATTAAATTTCCAGCCGCAGGATCGAACAATTACCGGATAAAATTGCAGCGCTTCAAAAATGTCCACAACTCAAAACGGTCAAATGACTTCGAAGATTTTTGTGCTCTGAATTTTTATGGAATATTCATCTCCAACCCAGCCGTAATTTAAGCAGCTCTCTAGCTTTGCTAGCAGATCCAATCCCAAACCGTGGGGCAGTTCTTCAACAGCGAGACTGGTATTTTTGGCATTTTTCCAGAAAAAGCTCAGTACCGCACAGCAAATGTACGGAGCCCACGGCAGAGAGCTTTTAGCAGCCTGCCTGGCTGTGAAGCATTTTAATCATACGGTCGAAGGTCGTTAGTTTACGATCTTAAAAAATACACAAGCCTCTAATATTTGCATTCAAACAAAATTCTGAAAACTGGGGGGGGGCCGCGGGGGGCCCGCTGCGGGATCTGGACTCGAAAACGCCGTCGCTGATGCGTTTCCTATCGGCGAGCATCGACTATGAAGCTCTCGCAAATTCACAGGCCGAGGACGAAGAACTTGAAACCATCTTAGAAGGAGATACCATTCTCCAACTCAAGAAAATCCAAATTCAAGGAACCAACGCTGCCCTGTACTGCGATGTCACAACACAAACAGCTCGACCTTTTATAACCTCACCATTCGTTGCACGCGGGGCTCTGCAAGGATGGACAAGGATGGGCGGCGTAGAGCACCCGACAATGGAAACACGACGACGAGCTGGCGAAACGCCCACGATTGAGTGGACGGATCAACTCAGGGATGACGGGCTAGACTCCTACGATGCCAGCATTATCCCTGCCCGCAGAGGCTTTATTGCGCGTATGCACACTCTGTGGTGCCAGAAACACCCAGAGCTTCAGCACGTTTCGCATCAGTCTTTGCGAAATCAAGCCGACAACCTCCGGAAAAATGGATATGTATGCGGAGCGCTTCCGCAGCCGCTGCTTGATCAAGCTTCAGGCGAAGATGAGGAAGCGACATTAAGACCAACCGCAGGAAGCAGGCACCTTCTGAGAGATGATCGCAATTTGAGTACAAGGAGGAACATTAACATGCCAGTCCCTCCTAAGCCCCAATATGTGGCTGAAATGGATGCCTCTCTTCGTAGAGATATCTCGCAAGAGTCCGACCTCTGGACCGTCAATTGCTCAGTTTATGGTGCTGCGAGAGCTTTGGCTGATTCAAATCGAAGGCTAAAACGGACGATGGATCAAAAGACCAAAAGACGCTTGCATCAACTGAACAAGAAGATTGGATGGGCAAGACAGAATGCGTCCCGTGTTCAATGTGTGATTGACTACATAACATCTGGTAAACCGTTCATGGAAACGGCTCGAAAGTTCGCCCAAGAACTAAGGATCTTGAATCACACACTAAACAAGTCAAAGCTGCTGACAATCAAGCAGCATATTGTTGAGAAAATACGGCTGTTATCTGACGCAAGGAGGAGAATACAGAAGAAGAAGAGATGGATCAGGGAGAATCAACAGTTTCTCGCTGACCCATCGCGCCTCTTCAGCGATCTCCCTGTTTCTGTAAAAAATCCATCCAAGCCCAAGGAGGTAGAGGCTTTTTGGAGAGAGGTGTACAAGATCCCGAAAACACTAGAGTTGAAAGAAGATACTGACAATATCATCCGCTTCAAGGCGTTTTGCGACAACCTCATAAAATCTGAGGAGGAATGTCCACCAATCACAGCCGAAGATGTGAAAAAAGCACTTAGAGGCACGAACAACTTTTCCGTTGCTGGACCAGATTGTACCAAGAACTTCTGGTGGAAGAAGTTTACTTCTACACACCAACATTTGGCCCGCATATTCACCTCATATTTAAAATCAGAGACGCCCATTCCACAGTTGCTGGTGTTAGGACGCACTATACTCCTGCCGAAAAAAGGCAACTTGTCCAACCCAGAGAATTACAGGCCAATAACTTGTTCGAACACACTGTATAAGATCTTTACAGATGTCCTAAACAACAGGATTGTTCGACGAATTGAGCCTGTATGGCGAGAGATGTACGAACAACGTGGCTCGAAAAAAGGTGTAGCAGGCTGTCGAGAGAAACTGCTAATTGACAGGTGTGTCTGTGAAGACGCTGCAGCCCATCAGCGCATCCTGTCAATGGCCTGGATTGACTACCGGAAAGCTTTCGATTCAACCTCTCATAGACTTATCATCTGTCTGTTAGAAAGCATGAAGGTACATCTACACATAGTGAGATGCATTGAGAGATTGATGCCTCTTTGAAAACTAGATTTACTATCTCATCTAGAAACTATCGTGTGACAACAAACAACGTCACCTTCCAGAGGGGTGTCTTTCAAGGTGATACCATGAGCCCTTTGCTTTTTTGCATCACACTTCTGCCTCTATCTCTCGCACTACGAAATTCTCCTGGATACGTCTGTGGCGACACTAATCAGCGCGAGCATAAGGTCACTCATGTATTTTATATGGATGACCTGAAGATCTATGCCTCTGGTAAAAGCAAACTTCAAACTGCTATAAATATCGTCAAGAACTACACAGGAGAGATTGGGATGGACTTTGTCTTGGATAAGTGTGCCAAAATTAATCTGAAGAAAGTAAAGATTACTGGCGTTCCCAAGGACCCTGAGCTTGTGAATATAAGTGTTATTAGACATCTTAATACTGGAGAGACCTATACATACCTGGGCGTGCCTCAAAGCCGCATTCAGGATATAACATCAGTGAAGGAGTCTCTCCGAAGCAGATATAAGCATCTTCTTCGACAGATTTGGTCTTCCAATCTGTCGGCGTTGAACGAATTATCTACGACTAACATGCTTGCCGTCCCGGTTCTACTCTACTCGTTTGAGGTGGTTCAATGGACGAAGAACGAGGTTAAGGCCCTTGATGTCATCACACGTAAGATCGTGCATATGCATAAAAGCATGCATATCAATTCGTCAGTTCCGCGATTATACATTTCACGCCGTCAAGGCGGACTTCTGAATCTCCAGTATCTTCATAACCGAATTGTTCTAAGTACAGCTTACATCGTTGCGAATGGCAGAGATCCTCTCCTAAAGATGGTCAGGAACCATTAGATGATTGGCGAAGGAGCGTTCCTTTATAAAGCCGCGGAGCAAGCGGCCGAGACCTTTCGCCTGCATTTTAACACCAGAAGTGAGGAAACTGCATTACTCTATCTAGATGCTTCACTTCTAAAAGCCAAAGTAAAGAAAGTAGAGGTTGGAAAATTTCACCAACCGCTACTCGACAAGAAAATGCACGGAAACTTTCACAGAAATGTAGAAAAACAGTCCTTTTCAAAGGAGCAAAATTTTGCTTTCCTCAAATTATCAGTGCTTAATTCAGGTACAGAGGGTTTTATTTTCGCATGCCAGGACGGTGTCATTTCCACTTTAGCATACCGTGAGCGCATTTTATGTCAAGAAGTTCCCAGTGATAGGTGCAGAGCGTGTCATGCACACGATGAGTACCTAGAACACATACTATCAGGGTGTCCGACCCACGCAGGAACTACGTATATCTATAGACGTAATGCGGCCCTAAGAGTGCTTTATTACCATCTTTGTCGCTCTTACGGTGTCGGTCGCGACCCTGTCCTGCCCAACGCTCCAACGGAGATAGAGTCAATTGTCCGAAACGAGAAGTGCCAAATTTTCTGGAACTACGATTTTCGGGCAGCAGTCTCTGTTGCGCACTAGAGGCCTGACATTGTTCTCCAAGACTTCGAGAAACGAACTATATTCGTGATCGAATTCTCGGCTCCGTCCGAATACAACATCACTGCAAAGGAGAAAGAAAAAGAGGAGAGGTATCAAGACCTTAAAAGAGAGCTGCAACGACTGTACCCAAAATATTCGGTGCAAGTAATTGTCCTTGTGATAGGTGCTCTCGGAGGTGCGAAACTATCACTGGTTCGTAACCTCAAAGGCATACCCGCGTGCCAAAAATATGCCAAGGCACTTGCGAGATGGATGTAGAAAGCTGTCATCCTTGGGTCGCTTCGTGTCCTCAAGACACACGAGGGTTTCGCCGGCCTGACGTTGTGATTTCGTCGTTCCCTGTGACCACCCATCTCACGGTTGTGAGACCAGGCCATAGGTGTGATTTACCGCGGTTCTACTGGGGGCTATTGACATTTTTTCTAGATGGCAGTTGCTCTCAGTGGGACCCTGCGGTGGTTGTTTAACTCTTTTTTTAAATTATATATTATCTCAAAACATCTTAAAGTTACTCAAAAAGGTAAACATTACTGAAACTCTCAGAGAAGCAGGTGCATCAAATTCGCATTTGACTGGACTGGACACGGTGCGCAAAGGGACTTCAGGGTGGGTGATGTAAAAGAAGTAAAAAGGTGTCATAAGCGGCTCTTTGACAGAATTTATGCGCGCATAATGAAAAATGGGTCGTATGCTGCATAAGGCTCCAAATTATGCGATACTATGCGGTGCAGAATTAAACACTATAGGCCCTATAAACTATTAAAATATTGATATTACATCATTTAAAAAGATTCCAGAAAATAATGCAATTATGCAAGAATCATAAACTCAGCATCCCTACCTATATAGGATCCTATATAGGTTCCTATATAAGACCATATATAGGTTCCTACGTCTTGCCCCATGTAAAATCCCATGACTTTCCTCACTTAAAATCCTATGACTTCGGCTTCACAGAATCCTGCGTTCCTACCTATTAACTATACGCACGCTAAGATCTATGAACTTCACCTACGTAAAATCCTACAATATAACCTATTTACGGCACCTATACAGTCCTATACAGGAACCTATATAGGATCCTATGTCATTTCCTATAGGTGGAACCTATAGGTGAAACATATAGGATCCTATGTAGGATCCTATATAGGATCCTATGTAGGTTCCTATATAGGATCCTTTATAGGAACCTATATAGGAATTTTCAGTAGGGATTATCTCCCACACTCTGGAATTCGAGCAACCATCAAGCTCGCCACACAGCGATTCGTGTGGCCCTCCATTAAAAAGGGCGCGAAGTTGCATGCAA
>CAKNYM010030168.1:0-17206 GCA_932195095.1 Andricus curvator | reverse complement strand
GTCTTGTAAAAGTGGCTCAGAACCCGTCTTGTAAAAGTGGCTCAGAAACGGTGGCTTAGAACCCGTCTTGTGAAAGTGGCCCAGAACCCGCCCTACTTATCTACTAATGTTGATTCAGCAATAACATCAAATATTTGAATTAATTATTTTAAACACACCTGTTTATAAAATGTGTAAAACTAAAAAATGAAAACATATATTCCTCAGTTATCCCTGACTTGCCAGCGAAATAGTCCAGGCGCCCTATAAAAAAAGCTCATTTTGCCCATAAATTGATACCTGAAATTTCATTTCGGTTTTTTATTGTATTACTACGTAGAACAGAAGCCTGTTTGTTTCAGTTACAGTCCTAGGACCGAAGGTGCATGTAAACGATCGTTGATGATATAAAAACAGGTTTTTTGTTTAGTGAAACGAACCTACTTGTCTGAAAGGAAAATTCATTTTTTTTTTAAGTTATTGACAATAAAAACATATTTTGAGGTCTTTCTATGCAATTCCTTTTGCATAATTTGAACCTTTTGGATATGTTTTTTAAAAACAACTGATTTTTGGATTCACAATGTTTCTGAGCCTTTTTGTTTCAAAAATAAAAATTTGTTTGCACACATTGACTTGTTGATATTGTGTAGACAGAAGGTAATCTTTTTTTATTATTTCCTTCAGATAGTATCACTGGAAATGTTTTGTGATGTTCTAGAAGAATTAGCTCCTTATGTAATTTGAAGAGGATTAGAAAGAAAACCGATCACTTTCTATCTATAAATGGTCCAACTATGCATTTGTTTATAAAATTTGTGTATAACATAAACAAATAATATCGATTGACAATTCTTCGTCACTAAACATCACCACATATGTAATTTGAAGACGATTAGAAATAAAAACTATTACTTTCTGTCTATAAATGACCAAACTATGCTTTTGTTTATAAAATAAACATATAATATCGAATGACCAATCTTAATCACTAAATATTACCAGTCATATAATTTAAATTTACTAAGAAAGAAAAACGATTACTTTCTTCCAATCAATGCCTAAACTATGCATTTGTTTACATAATTGAGCGTGCTCGACCAGCGCTGGAGGTCAGAGCGCGGTCACAAAAAAAATCAATAACTTTTGAACTACTGCAAAATGCAAACTTTTTTTGTCACCAACATTTTCCCAAGAGATTGTAGAATCTATTGGAACGTGGAAGAATTCTTTCACAGGCGGAGAAGTTTAATTAATTTTCAATTGTTTAAAACAAACGATTATTTAAACCATGAAAAAATGTTTTTTACTACCGAACAATTTTTTAGCGTAAAGTATACTTCGTAACCAAAATTTTCATAACTCAATTATTGAATTTCAATTAACCGTTCGCGAGTAATCAATTTTTGAAAAAAAAAATGATCAAGAACTTTGATTGTTAATAACTTTTAAAAAATAAATTTGTTGCAAAAATATTTTAGGGGAGTTATTTTGATATAAAAATGAATCGAAAAATTTATAAATTGACTGAAAATAGAACTATCGATTTAAAAGTGGCACACTTGAGATATTTTGACTCTTATATTTACAGTTGATCAACTTAAAACCCTTTTTTTCAAAAAATTTCGGTTTCAAAAGATATTAATCTTATATTGTGTAAGTCTTCAAAACTGCATTTTGACATTCTTTTAATTGAAAATGTACCCTTAAAAATGAAGATGTAAAATGGAAAATTTTGATCGTAAAAGATTATAGAATTCCACATTGTAAACTGAATGATTTCATAATTGAAAAAGTTAACAACTCAACTTAGCATTAAAACAAAAGTTGAAATGAAAATTATTTTAAATTGCATTATATATCTTGTGACATGAAATTTGTGATACTTCAAGTGATTGGATAGAGTTTTCATTGAAAAGCTTGTAAAAATACCGGTAAAAAAAAATCCACTGTCATTTCCCGCTCTCAAAAAATTCTGATCATCTCCTGGTTTCCGGGTTCAGCGGCCACCCTGAGTTATGATGTTTCAGAATATAATTATGCTTCTCGAATGATAATATGTATTTCGTGTTTGGTAGCTTAACAATTTTTCTTCAAAGAAACAATTAAAATAATATATAGTTCAATAATTCTGTCATTGAAGTCCTTTAATTAACACAGTAAAAACTCTGGGATAAATTTTGTTGCACCTAATTTTAAGATGGGATTCCATCTCGCTCGGAGTTGGGGTACGAAACTATCGCCTATTGTAGTGATGCCATTCACACTAACAAGACTAATTTTGGTTGCAGGAAATGGTTCCCTGAAATTAGCGTTAGATCCACACTTTGTTTTTTTTTCTGTGAAATTTCTATTCAATACAGTAACACATTTTAATGTTTTTAAAAATATTGATTTTTAAAATAGTAAGCTTTCGCCGAAGTTTTTGACTTCATTTTAAAGGTTTTCTTAGAGCTTACGTTTTAGTTTTTTTTTTAAATTGAACTAATTTTTCCATTTTTTAATTTATGCAGTTAAGGTAAACATCCCAGTAATCGTGACCTTTGTCCCAGTATTTGTGATGGCAATTTTCTTGCTTTTCATGTGTGTAAATTCGTGAAGAGTAATATAGTCTTCAAATATCCCATTCGTATGAATTCAGCGAAAATATTTTAGGGGACCTTATTCATTTGAAAGTGCCAACACGAATTAATTTCAGTGTCGGCCAATTCATTTTAATCCACGAGATTTTAAGCCAATCTCCAATTCACCAGAATTCGCCAGCGCGAATACCATATAAAAACTGGCCAACTCAATCGAATTCTTAAGGTATAACTAACGCGCAGGGGCATATAGGATCAGTTCTAAATATATATTAATGATTCCCGTAGCTCTGTGTTGTCCTCTGGACTTACACTTGGGATCGCTGGGTCGAGACTCGGGCGAATTTAAACATGTTAATTCGCCGCAATCCTCCCGAATTAGTTTCTTATTGCTGGGATAGTAAACTTCAATTATCTTATTTGACAAATTCGAGTCTGGGCTTGGGGGGGCGGCAAGCCGCCGTGGCCCCCCTGGATCCGCGCCTGTGCTGACTGCTGTGGGAACGATGGCAGGAAGTGGCGTGACTTCAAAAATGCTGATGCTGATGAGGCATCGACTGAGTAATCATTCAGGGCACGTGCACTAATGTCATTTTTAGGTTGAACTTTTAATTTAGCTTATTACAATTATTATTCCCATGATCGATAGCAACAGTCAAACCCATCCGCAAAAGTTATGCTTTATTTCAGATTTTAATTTTAAATAGAGTATAAGTTTTTAGAATTTAGAAAACTATTTACTGCAATTGTTGATTAGCAGTTGCAACCAGATAGTTCCTACACCAATATTGCTTATTGATTTCGAAAGTCAACAATCAATATAGGGTAGTTTTACAACTATAGACATTTTGATAAATTTTATAGTCAGGTAAAGTATCAATTGATTTGAACGTAATTATCTTCCCTAAAATGGTACTATTATGGATTGTTATCGATCACCGAAATCTTAATCTTGTTTGATCGTTCCCAAAATTTATAGATAGATGCTTGGAAAATTATTAAGGCTTCTATGTTAATCGACTTTTAGTTTTTGTTAATAATTATAATTTTATTAAATATTTTAAAGTCAGTCAGCGACTTGGTGGTGTCAGGAGAGCATGAATATAAGAGAAGTGGCACGCGATATTGTAATTATCACTGTTTCGCTCTCGCGCTCTCTCTCTTTCGCTCCAACGAGCGGTAACGCCTATGATTGTATATGTAGCTAGTGGCTGAGGGGGCGGAGGGAAGATCGCGGCTACGGCATATCAACGAAATGACGCGAAGGCCATGAGAACTAGCCCTCAATAATTAGATTTCTTCTTCTCATAGGGTCTGCCGTAACAAACCCGCCCTGAGTAGAAATGATCGTCCCTGATTATTACCAGTATCCGAGATCTTCTCTCCTCCCAGGCCTTATAGTTAATTTTTATAAACCTTGAGTTTTTTTCTTAAATAAACGTCGCTATAATTTGTATGTCGTTCGCCCAAAAGCTACCATATTAGGTAGATTGCACACATTGTTAATCCTACAGCGAATATTTTTTTATCTAGGTTTATTGTAATTAAATCAGTCCACATGACAGTCCTTACATGTCTTTCATTATTTTCAATTTATAACATCCATCCATTCGTCCATTCCAACACTTTTTAGGGACTTCATTCCCATGTTACACCATTGATCACGACACTACACTGATTCAGCAGGCGGATGTTGATATCTTGTTGACATTTATCTTTCATGGAGCATCAGAACAGTGTGGGCATAAGTCAGATTTTACGCCGGCTGTAGTGTTGGTTTTGGCATTACGACCCTTGGTGACGGGGTAACTTCCTTGTTGGCCGAAGCCTCAATGGTATCAGTTGAGGTGGAATGTGACTGATCCTTAAATGTTTCTTTAGGTGAAGGGACTGGTTTCCCCTCGTCATGGCTTTTTAATTCCACCAGGTTTAACGAAAGCTCTGAACAGTCTATTCTCTCTTGGGTTGGACTAACACTCGATGTCACTTGTATCTTTTCCTTATCGACTCCCTGGTTCCTTGGCTTGCGATTGGAACAGGTCTAACAACTAGTCAGGAGCAATAGCAATTTATTACGGGCGATGTAACCCAATATTAGCATTGCAAGTAAAACTGATCCTGCATATGATCCCTGTATTAGTAGATGCTGCGTTGTCTTATCCTGCCTTTGCAAACTGAGATCATACAATTGTCGCTCTACTTGTTCTAGCGCTTTTTCGCCTCCCTTTATAGCTACTCATTATGGTATTCCTTCACATGTTCCTTGGACATCTTCGTTGGCAATTTAAGTTGCTGGGCTTCTTGTAATTTGGTAGATAGTTGAGATAAGTTTAAGTGAATGTGAGGTTCATAAATTGCTACTACTGAATTCTTGATAGGTTGCAAGCCTGGTAGAGTTACTTTTGCTGTTTTGAAGTGACATCCAGGTGCAATTTGAATTAGACCCAGTCCATGAAGTCGAAGATGATGAACGGACTGGTCGAAACAATTTAAATCTGCTGTTAGCTCTTTTGACAAAGATTAGATTCAACCACTTGAGGATGGCAAGGCTTTCCAATAAGGTTGGCTTTCGTAAGAGATTTTGATATCGCACGACTTGAATGATGCCATTGTTGGCTCCAGTAGAAGTTGTTATTTACAAGTTTTATAGTGCGAAACCTCGTAAATAGGGAATACCCCTGGGCAAAGGATGTAGTCTTTCAGTTGTTTACATGGACGTGTTTGACACGGGTCATTAACATGTAGGTTCGCTGCGTGTCTTCTATTGCGATGTATGCAAATTCTGACTTTATATATGCTCGTCCAGACCCGTTTCCCAGAATAGATTGTTGGACAGGCAGTGGGTGCATCTCGTACATCGTATATTCTGCGCGCTCTAATAGTGGAATATCTAGTAGAACTTGTAGTGTTCCGTTTTTACAAATTATGGTTACCGCGGCAGTCTTGGCTAATTTCTCTATATCCACCCGTGGTCCGGGCACTGGAAAATTTACCGTAGGTGCGTGATCCTGAATGTCTCGAAATATGGGTTGAATTTGTTCCGGCGTCAAGAGAGGTCCACTAATTCTTCAGTTATACCTGAGATCTGAATCAATTCGTCACTCACTGTTAGATAACCCTGGAATGCCTGGAGCTTAATCAAATTTACGTCTGAACCCGGATCTACCAACAACAAAGCCCTTCCTTCACGAAACTCACACGCGGTTAGTTGGATGACGGGAGAGTCTTCCTTTTGGTATCCTGTTCTGTAAACTCGTTTTTAGTTTTTCAAAAATTTTACTGTCTTGGGACGCTCTTTCAATATTGGACTCGTTCAGGCGTCCTGAGAACGAGCCTGAGAGTAGTTTAAAGGTGCAGGCTTAGGTGATATCGGTCTCGACCCGTGTTGTGGACTGGGCGAAGGCCAAGGAGCATTATTGGTTGTGTTATTCATTGCAGTGGGATACTGTACGGAAAAGGGATACCCGAAGTTGAGAGGATACATGGAAAATTATTGAAATTGTTGTGGATATGGGTGAGGGTACAGGGGAGGTTGATTAGAAAAAGGCAGGTAAAATGGAGGAAAGTTTTTTTGACTTGTCAACGTTTTCCAGCTGCTTAGAATACGGGCTAGGTGATCTGCCCCTTTCGGTAGTTCGATTCTGTCATGAAATGTGATAGGTCGAGGCCGAAGCCACCCTAGCATTTTCCGCGTATTTCTGTCGTTCCTCTACATAAGGAGCATGCTCATAAGCTTCATTAATGTCCCGAGGGTTTCTTGTATCGACAAATGTTGACATTTCGTCCGGTAATCCACGGATAAAAGCATCAAGAGCGCAGTCCGTGACAGGCTTCATCATGGTAGCCGTCTTATCCTTTGATTCAGTATATTTTTCTTCCAAGGAATGCTTTGCTCCACTAAGAAGCCCCAAGGCTTCATACTGCTTCATACGCAAATTTATAATGGCATCAAAGTACCAGCTCTTGTAATGTTCTGAATTCTTTGTCGCGAACACTTTCGCGCGCGCTTCCCTTTAATTTACTGAGCACGATTTTTATAAACGATGGTTTCGTCGATTTCGTAATGTATACTGCCCCATTCGCGACATCCTGTAAAAATTCTTTTAGTACGGGCGTTCTACCGTCGAACGTGGGTATATGAAATGTATATTGTTGGAGGGTCATGCCCTCAAGGGCCGTAGCCATTGCAGCACTCACATCCATTATGGGTGCTGTTTGATTTGGAGGGGCCTGAATGTTAGGAGATACTCCTAAGATCGATTGTTGCCTCTCGGATAGTTCTTGACTTTTATTTGGCGATTTATCTTCTATTTCATTAGGCGGCATATCGCTAATTTTTGAAAAATTTTGTTTGAATAATTGTAAAATAAAATTTTAATCATCTTCTGTGTTAGTTTACAAAAGCCGAGTATCCAACTCAAGAGCGCTCACAATGAAAGTTAATCAGATTCGGGCTGAGGCCGGATTAAAAATTCAGTCAAGAATTAGATTCAATTCAGCTTCGAATATCATTTGTTTTAAGTATAGGGTAATAATTATCACCTTCTATCTTTAAATACTCTATTTAGATCTATTTCGTCGCAATCAGATCCATCAACCAAATGAACAAGGCTTGTATGAATTCATTAAAGGTGGATTCACCGCCCGGGAATATAGATTACCAAAAAGACATGAATTGGCTCCAAAATTATTTTTATTTTTCTAGTGTAATCCCGAACAAGACATTATCTATTTTCATCATTCAATGGAAATATAATAATGTTAAAGTCACATACCTTGAATCACACCTATAATCGTTGAAACTATTTGCAAGTAGGATACGGTTTGATATATTCGTCAAGCCTTTGGTCAATCGAACGAAGAGAGGAGCTAAGTCCTTACACTATTGATGGTATTAATGGCCCATCCAAGCTCGTTTTAACGCATCACACCCGATCTCTATCTCTCTCACAGTGTATTATTCATAATCACTCATCGGATCATTGATCAAGCAATTATGATTTTGCAAATAACAAAAAGAAATAATTAATATCTATTCAAATCCATAATCTATTATTAGTCCAAAAGGAAAAAAACGCTAGATTCTAAATATAATCTTGAATAAAAACAGGATATGAAATAGATAACTGCTTGAATGATGCTCTGATGTGTATCGTTCAACGATCTGCTGTGTAGTGATTGAACTTCCGCAGGGCCCTCGATGTCATTAAAAATATTCTACATTTAAAAAAATAGGGGAGGGGGGGTAGCCGTTAGAGTTTCCGTTCCGTTGCCAACTCCAACCTAGAGATCTCATCAAAGATTTCGTCCTCGATCTCCGAGGGCGTTCTACCCTCCATAATAATATCGTCATCAGACTCCATGATTCACTGGATTCGATACCGACTAATTCTGGGGTTCGTTCCGTTTCTATGGAAGTGCTAGTTGTTGAAGGAGCCGTTTGATCGGCGTCCCGCGAAGCATCGTCCAGCGAAGTGTTAAAAAGTGATTGGAATTCTTCTGGACTTTTAATTTCATTGAATGTATCCTCCTTTCTAGGGACAGGGGATCTGTGAATCGGAAATTTACAGGGATGTTTACGACCTCGTCGGAAGGGATAACTACATTTTTGAGTTCATGAACGAGGATTTTAATAGCCAAGAACTTTTCGGCAGCCTCCCGCAGCTGCATTTCTTTCTGGCGTTTCCGAGCTTTTCTACCTCGGTCGCGGTGATGGACGCTTTTTGGTGGATCTAACGATATACTTGCGATTTTTTATTTAGAAATTTTTTTTTTTTCAAATAGGTTTATCAATTCACTTAGTATATTTATAATTACTTCTCCCGGCTAGAATTTGTAATTTGACTCCGTTCAGGTAATCGCCTTTATGCGCTGTTACCTGAACCTTAGAAAAGGTTTCGACTGCCGGTAAGCGCGTCTAGCCTTTTTAAAACTCAAATTAGAAATTTAACCATGGTTCCTTTCATTAATAATCAGTACCTCTAACGGAAATATTTAATTCGGACTCGTTCAGGTAATCGCCTTTACGCATTGTTACCTGAACCTTAGAAAAGGTTTCGACTGCCGGTGAGCGCGTCTAGCCTTTTGGCAGTTCGGATTATAATTCCAGTCAAAATACTAATTAAAAATTCTTGAACTTTTTTTAGACCGCTGCCCCGCGGTTTTTCACAATATCGACACAATGTGACACCGTCTATTACGTCGGATTATTCCGGTTATACCGATGTGGACTTATTAATCGGGATGATCCACGCACAAGTCACTCGAATTTCTAGTCCTTTGAATATATTATTATTCACTCCCGAACTCTTACTGTACCCGAAGAAAAGCGGACGGAGCGCCAGAAGATTTTACATGTCCCTTTTTCTTACTGAACTTCTTGATCGTACAAGAAGTTTACGGAGAATGCTATGGAAACTTGACTGCGATCAGTGTCGTCGAATTGTAGGTAGGGATTTTTGAAATTCCGAAATTTTTAGTCCTGTTGACTGCTGTGGGAATGATGGCAGGATGTGACGTGACTTCAAAAATGCTGATTCTGATAAGGCATCGACTAAGCAACCTTTCAGGGCACGTGCACTAATGTCATTTTTAGGTTGAACTTTTAATTTAGCTTATTAAAATTGTTATTCCCATGATCGATAACAACAGTCAAACCCATCCCCAAAAGTTATGCTTTATTTTAGATTTTAATTCTAAATAGAGTATAAGTTTTTAGAATTTAGAAAACTATTTACTGCAATTGTTGATTAGCAATTGAAAACAGATAGTGCCTACACCAATATTGCTTATTGATTTCGAACGTCAACAATCAATACAGCGTAGTTTTAAAACTATAGACATTTTGATAAATTTTATAGTCAGGTAAAGTATCAATTGATTTGAACGTAATTATCTTCCCTTAGAATGGTACTAGTATGGATTGTTATCGATCACCGAAATCTTAATCTTGTTGATCGCTCCCAAAATGTATAGATAGATGCTTGGAAAATTATTAAGGCTTCTATGTTAATCGACTTTTAGTTTTTGTTAATAATTATAATTTTATTAAATATTTTGAAGTCAGTCAGCGACTCGGTGGTGTCAGGAGAGCATGAATATAAGAGAAGTGGCACGCGATATTGTAATTATCGCTGTTTCGCTCTCGCGCTCTCTCTCTCGCTCAAACGAGCGGTAAAGCCTATGATTGTATATGTAGCTAGTGGCTAAAGGGGACGAAAGGAAGATCGCGGCCAGGGCATATCAACGAAATGACGCGAAGGCCATGAGAACTAGCCATCAATAATTAGATTGCTCCTTCTCGTAGGGTCTGCCGTAACAAACCCGCCCTGAGTAGAAATGAACGTCCCTGATTATTACCAGTATCCGAGATCTTCTCTCCTCCCAGGCCTTATAGTTACAACTCAGGTGTAAACAATCTTTTTTCTAGAAATTCTATAAGTATAATGCAGTCAGTTTGTAAGTACAGAAGCGAAAAAATTTTCAACGGTCTAGTTTTTCTCAAACAATTGTCGAAAGTAGGTAATCCAATAACTTGTCTTTGCGACCTGTCCAGAAATTATTTTGTTAATTAAAAACTTAAATACGAGAAACATACAATTATAACGTTTCTAAAACACGTCAGTATAATAGAGTCATAGGTATCCAGTTATTTTAACCCATTTTGTGAAATAATTTGGCAGATATTCCGTTTGACTAAAGGTTTAATTTTTCATACCATTAATACCATTAAGCGTGGTATTATATTATTATATTATATTCTCATAAATTCACCTTTTTTCACCTATTTTTAAATTGGTCAACTGTTTCACTTATTTTAGAAATTTGTCACCTTTTTCACCTATTTTGAAAATTGGTCACTTTTTTACCTTTTTCAATTGAAGTGTTACGTGCCTGCCTACACAAAAATAAATTTTGGTGGAGCCGCCTAAATTTTGGAAAAATCAAAAGATAATTTGAAGAAAACTTTATTTAAAATCATAACTATTGAGAAATGAGAAAAGAAAAAGAATGAAGAAAGAGAAGTAAGAACGAATGTGGCCGCGAAGCAATTTACACACATGCTACGCTTGTATGCATTGCAGCAGGGTACGGGTCGTACACTCACACTAACTTAAATCCTCCTCACGTTGCAGAATACACGTGCTCGCTGTCAATTTCAAAATTAAATCTAAATCAGGGTCAGAATCTTGACAAATAAAGATGCAGAAAAATTTTAATGTGCACATCACGGTCAGAAGGAGGTACCCATTACAAAACCTCTTCCTGTAAAATAATTTCAAAGCTATGTAGGAATTCGAAATTGCCCAACAGCATTTCGGAATTAAACAAATTTTCTTACACCTCTCTGGCAAAAGATTGACAAATATTGTGAGTCTTAATTAAATTTGACCAGTACGAGGAATTCCAAATTGCCCAACAGGATTTCAGAATTAAAATTCTCTCAGACCTCGCAGGCAAATGATTAACAAATATTGAGGAATGCCCTCATACTCAGCAAATTCTTAATATTCCTACATGGGCACAGAGCGACCATTTCCCAATGAAAATTGTTACAAATCAACAATTCGGCTTCATTTCTCCATAAAGTTTCTGCGGTCGCTCTACTTTTGAATTTCTTACTAAACAAAATCACCCCACCCAATAACCAAATCCGACCTGACGATCGTGATGAGTAAATTGAACTCAGGATAGTCGAAGGAGATTCTCGTACCGAAGAGAACCTCTCCTCTAATTGATCCGCGATTAACGGCACCCGTCCGCGGTCCTGAGGCGCCACTCGATTTAACATCAGAACTTCAGCAAAAATTATTAAGTACGCGGGGTTCTCTTTTGTTATCTAATTCGTTTGGTGGGTAGGACGTAAAATCGCTTGATAAATTCGCACCTCCAGGGGTTAGCTCTCGGAATTTAATATCATTGGCAACTGTAGCTCTGCGAAGGAATTTTGAAATAATATTCCAATCAAAATATAATTTTGAAATTCGCCGTGGGCACGTCCGGTTACGTGCATGTAACGTGGTAGAAAAGTCACGACGAGGAGTCTGCGAAATCCGGCACTGTTATCGCTATAGTGCGCAGACTAAAAACAATAATAGGTGAAGTGCGCGGAGAGGAAGTGAGTAGGAGGAGTGCGTAAAGAGGTGGAAAAGGTTCAAGAGTAACGCGAGGAATCGTCAGATAATTTCTTTAATTCCGAAACTCAAAACGGAAATAAAGCAATTATTGGTGTAACGTGAAGTTACAGTGGGGCCTTACTCTTTCCGGCACTGACCTAGATCGGAAGGGGTGAGGCCCGAATTTTGGCGATCGGGGTCGACAAACCCCGAACTAGGTGAGCAGGTTGTCGACCACAAATCGCCAGTTCTCGCCAACCTGCGACCGAGTTGACTCATCTAAAACGTCGCCGATTAGTTTCGCTACCAAACCCCGCGCCTGTGTGCCAATAATTGTTTGTGCCGGTGTACAAAGGAATATCCTTCAGTGTTCCCTGGATTATCTTCTTGGGCCCAGCAGATCGTCATTCTCGGAATCCGGCAGTCCAGACTTCACCGACGTTGGTTAAGCTTTTGTGAATCTACTGTGTCACTGTAAGTGGTTAAATAAATACCCAATTAACCAAGATATTGACCTGATGACTGACTATACCTTCACTCAGTTTCCTAACTTCCCCAATTCCCCTTATTTGTAGCCGATTTGCGGGCAGTTGGCCACAATTGGCGCCCAACTCCTTAACCCACACTTTCCAAAAAACCCAAAACCCAAGCCTTTTCCCACGCTGAGAAGTTGACGAGACAGATGACAGAAATCTAAATATGTATGTACATTTTGGTAGAATTCGTAGAATAAGAAGTGCGAGATATTACACATAAAATTAAACAATGTGGCAGGGGAATAGATAGAATAGAGAAGAAAAGTGACAGGTGGAAAAGAAAAAATAGAAAAAGTAAATCTAAATAGGAGAATAGTGGCAAAAAAGAAAAATTAAAGGAAATCCGTTTAGGAAAGGAAAGTTAAATTCAAAAGTGAAAGTGACGCGATATAGTAAGTTCATCAATTCGGCGCGATCAAAACAACACGTGTGCGGAATTGCCCTCGGTCAAGATCAAGGCCAAGCGTGTTTACCTATTTTGCTAATCTCTTGTCGAATTTCAAGAAAAGTAAAGTCGACACGATACAAAATAAATTAAGAGAAATATATTTTGACTCCAAATTTAAAATTTTAACGGTTTCTCAAGTGAAAGTCAAGCAAATGAAGATATTAAAAAAAAATGTGCGAAAAATAGATAAAATGTTTCTTTACAGTTTTTACAATACAAAAAATTGAGTAAAATGGAAAGATATATGACATTAAGATCGGGAAAAATTAAAATAACCAAAATGACTAACCCTGTCCCAGATAGAAACTTAGAAAATAGAGTAAGTGAAAATAGAGAGTTAGAGAGAAATGAAAATAATCCCAGAAATAACGAATCCCAACTATATAAAGTAAATCTATCCCCAGAGATGAATAGACCCCAAAGTACAGTTCGAACATTTAATCGAACAATTGGCAGAGGAAACTCTTTGCCTCATTTACAGTTAGCCACCCCCCAAAGAGTCAATCGCGCAAGATTTGACTCAACATATCCACCTAACTATACGTTAGGTCCCAGAAATTGGGAAAATGCACAAAACGACTATGATCTGTCTAACGCAGAATTACCGGAAGCGTTGCATATATTACAACAAGGGAGAACAATATTAGAAAATAAAAACAGGTTAGAAAACGTTGATAATAAAGAAAGGGAAAATAAATCTAGACAAAGTCAGGAAAATATGATGGGAAACGAAAGAATTGACAGTTTTAGAAACAATGAAACATATGAAGTCGATTCATTTTTAAACACAAACGCGCGCGTAATCAATGAATTAGACCAATTGATTGCTTACGATGAATTTTTGAATAGAGAAAGGGAAGTGTTAAAGAAAAGACGTGAACTAATTGTAAAACAACATGAAAGTCTAGTTAAAGAAAAACTAAACCCGAGCGCACATAGTTCATTCGAATTACGAGAAAATGTACGCGAATTAGAAAAAGAAAATAGGTGGACAGATTTTAAAAGAAAATTAGAGGAAAACAAAAAGAATAATAGAAGGAGAATTAGTAGTAAACGAAGTGCACATCAAACTGTACATTTCGAATCAGAAATTAATAGAAACTGGGAAAATCCATACCAAGAAATTAATAATAGAGAAAGAATGGAAAACGAATACAAATGGCCCGAGCCAGAAAATTGTTATCGGGAAATAGAAAATGAAAATAGAGAGGGCATTGACACTAGGTTTAAAACGTATGGAGCAAGACCTAGGGACAAATTTTCAGAAAATGGGACAAAATTAGAAAATAGAAATAAATTTCATGATAGCGATACTGATGAAGAACAGAGAGAATTCAGAAATTTAGGGCCACATAGATCAAAACGAAGATCTACTTTTTTACAAAATAATAGCCGACTAGATAATAGCAGATGGCCAGATGCTAGACAAACCCAATCTAGGAATAACCCAACCCAAAATAATGCGAATATTCCAGCGGCCTATTTTCCGTTCGGAATAATTCAAACCCCATTCCATATCATGTCAAATTGGCCATTTAAATTTACAAATAGCAAAGACGATAGCCCCGTACAATTTTTAGATGACCTATACAGATTTAAAAAAGGATATCAAATTACTGATTTTGATATTCTCGAGAATTTAAATGCGATATTATCAGAAGAAGCTCTTGAGTGGTGCCGTGTCACTAGACATAACTGGAATTCGTTAGGAGATTTTAAAAAAGATTTCATTAAAGTTTACTTGGATGAAAAATTTTCAGAAGAGATTAGAAATAAAATAAAATTTTGTAATCAAAAGAAGGAACAAGACATTCACTCATTTTTAATAGAAATTAGAAACCTTTTTGCAAAATTACATCCCAGAAAAAGTTTAGAATGGGAATTAAGAAGAACTTATGAAAATTTAAGATCAGAATATAATTTATATATTAAAAGAAATGATTTTCAAAACTTTGAAGAATTGGAAAATTTAGGAAAAGAATTTAAAACAGAAATGGTAAAATCGAAAATTAGAGGGCAAATTTTAAAAGTTTCAGAAAGTAAAGAGGTAAACAAAAGTCTGTTAAAGACAATAATGGACAGAATAGAGGTTATAACGGGCGAGGAGGTTACACGGGTCGATTTCAAAACGACAGAGGCAGAGGCTTCGGTCGTTCATCATACAATCCCCTAATTTCCATGATGCGACAATTAATGTACCCACGAGCGAGAGGTTATTTTAATAATAAGAATCAGCGAGCGATTGAAAGCGGACCTACAGTAACGTTTCCGCCCGAAGAAAATTCACAAGTAAGCAAACAAAAACCGGGAGAAAAATCGAGTAATCAAAAACAGAATACCGAAAAGGCGAATGTTGGTATAAATCAGAAAAATGGGAACGCGCATTCAAGTGCACAGAATGCAGCGAACTCTAATTCTGGATATAAAGAACATGGGCAACCTAGGGATAATAAAAATAAAATTACATGTTATTTTTGCGGTAAACCAGGTCACATAAAAAATGAATGTTGGCATGTCCAAAATAAGGGAAACGGTCAGGGAGGATTATAAGGGTGAATACATCCTCAAATTCGAACAAAGCGCCCGAAAAATTAGATTCAGATTTAGATACCCCGGACGAAACAAGGTTCCACGTTATGATAGATTTTGAGGCGTATCTATACAGAGTGTTGATCGATACCGGTGCGACACACTCATATGTAGGCCAGGATCTATTAAATACAATCAAACTATATAATTACGATATTAAAAAACCTGATTCAAACAAATTAATCGTGGCAAATAGCGAGGAAGTGAGCATCATTGGTCAGGTACTCATTCCTGTAAAAATAGGCCATGTCACTGAAGAATTATTATTTAGAATAGTACCAAAATTAAGATCAAAGGGTATAATAGGAACAGACATGCTCAGAAAATTAGGATTAAAAATGGATTATGAAGTTAAGAACTGGTGGCTTCCGGAATTGCCTGAGATTCGATATACGATCGAAGCTCATCCCAAAGCAAATCCGGAACCAATCCAAATAAAAATATTAGCAGAAAAGGATATTGGGAAAAATATACGCGAAATAGGAACACAAACAGGCTGGTCAAGTGTAGAGAGAGAGACACGAGATCACGCAAGCATAGGCAGAAGGAAAGAAATGAGAAAAACATATTAACGAAAGAGAAAGGGATAGCAAAGAAAGAGCATAAGAATAGTAAAGTAGAGAAGGCAAATGAAAAGAGTAAGAATATTAGGTTAGGTGACACTATTTGTTGGAAACTGTGGGCAGGTGAGGCCGAAACAGAAATGAGAGATTCTAATTAAACACTTTATTAATACCGAACTTCCAGGTTACATGTGTGTATCACTCAACGCGTGGCGTTCGACAGACTCCCTCGTTGGCCTAAATGGGAGACGACGATTGAACAATATACCTGCGCCCCCTGGCTCCACAAATGTACACGTATATTTCAACACTCCCTCTCAATCTAGTCTCCGTTTTTTTATAACAAAATAAACTCTCTTACAATCAGCGCTGTAAAAATAAATCTGACTTTGATACTAGATACAATTTACAATGACTATGCTTAGTGGCACTTAAATAATACGTTCAGTTCAATCTCATTCATCACGGTCGGAGGACTTGTACATTTACAGGAACTCGAAACGATTTTGATTCTCTTTGCTCAAGTCCTGATGATAGGTGGCTTTGTAAGAAGCCAGTGAATTATTCCCATGACTCAGTCATCTCGGAACATTCCTCTGTCTCTGTAAGCATACAAATATAAGTTAATAGTCGGACACATTAAATATCAATAGGGTCAATTTTTCATGTAATTTATGGGGCAATGCTTTGGTGAATAAATCAGCCAATTGGTCTCTTGACGCTATCCAAAGTATTTTAACGTAATTTTTATTTACGCATTCTTACTTCCATTGGTCTTAGCACACACTAGTGCAGCCTGATTATCGCAGTACAAAGTTATTCGATACAGATCTTTCCTCAGTATGAATTTAATTGAGTTGTGTATAGACATCAATTCTTGGCAAGTCTCACTCATTGCTACATATTCCGCCTGACAGGTGGATAGTGCAATGCTGCTTTGCTTGTGAGTTCTCCATGCAATGGGATCTCCATATAATCTTATTATGTAACCACAAGTTGTCAGTGAATTCTTACAATCAGTAAGACTTGCATCTGAGTAAGCAGTCATACTCTCTGTTTTAGCTTTGTACGTTAACTTACAGTGTCTCGTACCTGATAAGTACTGAAACACTCGTTTAACCATTAGCCAGTCAGGCTCAGCAGGATTGACTTGATGCCTACTTAATACATTGGTGGAATATGCAATGTCGGGACGAGTTGCATTTGCTAAGTACAGTAAGGATCCTATCGCTTCACGATACTGTGTATTAGAAGTGAGTGCAGTTGTATACTCTTCTTCTTCTCGACTTTTGCTCATTTCGCATTTTGTTTATAAACTTTTCTTTACTCAGTTTAATGGTGTTTGCATTTGGATCTCTCTCGATTTTAATTCCCAAGAATTCTTTAGGATCGC